>VSMD01069527.1:0-117832 GCA_008750895.1 Mirza zaza | reverse complement strand
TGTATATATATATTTTTAGTTGGTCAATTAATTTCTTTCTATTTTTAGTAGAGACGGGGTCTCGCTCAGGCTGGTTTTGAACTCCTGACCTCAAGCAATCTGCCTGCCTCGGCCTCCCAGAGGGCTAGGATTACAGGTGTGAGCCACCACACCCGGCCTCTGATATACTTCTGAAATAACTCATGGAAAAAGAAATCATAATGGGAATTAGAAAATATTTTAGAATTATTACTTTAAAATTTATAACATATTCAAAGCAAAAACTGTACCTAGAGGAAAATTTATAGCCTTAAGTGCATATATTAGGAAAGAAGAAAGGCTGAAATTCATGATATAAACATCCATTTTAAGAAATTATTTTTAAAAAGCAAATTCAACCCAAAATAAGCAAAAGCTTCAAATAATTAAGATAGAAATAACTAATAAAAGAGAAAACAGACATATAAGAGAAATAATCAACAAAATGAAAGGCTGTTTCCTTGAAAGATTAATAAAATTGATAACCCCCTGTGAAACTGATTAAGAAGAGAAGAAAGACAACCTCAGTAATCAGTATCAGGAATGGAAACTGACAAAACTGCAAGGTTCACAGCCAAAACAGAGAAGATTTTTATTTTCAATCATTCATATAGCATTTACAAAAATTATGTATATGCTAGACTATTAGGAAAAGCACTATATTTATCAAACATTTATGGCTTTTTCTTCCTTTTTTTTTTAAAAAAAAAAAAATCAAACACTACATTCTTTGACCATGATGTGATAAAAACAACTTTGAAAGCTATCTAGAAAATACTAAAAATTATGTCATGTAGCTGAAACTGTGCTCAGATGAAAATTGTTAGCCTTCAATAGATATCTTGTTCATAAGGGCACAGGAAAATAAACTAAGCATTCCACTTGGGCAAAGATAAAAAGATAAAGTTAGCCATAGAAAGACAAGAAATTAAGTACAATAAAAGCATAAATTGGTGGATTTGATACGAAGAATGTGAAGAAGTAAATAATCTCAAGCACTGATTTGAAGACACCCATAGGTGTGCACACTCACAAACCCACGAATGCACATGTGCCGCATGTATGTACATGTGCACGTGCACAGACACAGAATAAAATCAACGGCATAAGAAAAGGACGATTTACAATGTCCCACAAAGGAAGAAACCCCAGATACTGAGAAAAATCAAAGAATTTCAAATTCAAATTCGAATTGCTTAACTTTATGTAAATACATTTGAAAACTGATATGAACTGGATGATTTTCTGGGAACATATAAACCAAAAAAATTACTCCAGAGGATCCAGGAAACCTAAATAGATCAGTGGCCATGTCAGAAGCTGAGAAAGAGATTTTCCTAAAGAAGCCACACAGGTGACAGAGGTGACTATCAACAGGAAGAGGGTGATGTATGTGTTAACATGGAATGACCTCCCGGGTTCCCTATTGAGTTGAAGGAACAAGGGCACCTGGGTGCATGAGCACATTTAGGGCGTGCTGTCATTGGGGCAAAATTGTATATTACATGTATAAGCATGTATGCTCATATGTTTTCTGGGCACATGGGCTCACTGTCTCTGGGATGCTGAGGATTGGCACCCGCATGTGGGGTGGGAAGGAACTGATTTCTCCTTGCATATCCTTTCCATACATCTGGCTCATTTCCAGCATGCTCTCATTGTTTTCATGAAAAACTTGTGGACAAAAAGAGCTTTGAGGAAATGCCAAAGTGATCTTCTGCCTATTTCTTATAAACCACCCCAGGTATCAGCTGCAGGGGTGACTTTGGAATGTGGGGAAATGATGCGCAGAGCACTGCTTCCTGGGCTGCAGCTGTCTGGCCCCAGAACCAGCTTCAGGGTGTGGGACGGTACAGTTCCAGGGTTTGGATGAAGCTCCTGACCTCTTTGTCACCCTATTGGTAATGACAATAATCCTAGCTTTGTGGCCCAAATTCTTTTTTTTACTAGTGGCAATTCTAACCCATTCCTTCACTGTGAAATAATACGATTGGGCTGGGAGAACGGTTTCTAAAGTGAGAACAGTGATTAATTCTCACAACTGCCAGTCTTTAGCAGAAATTTGTCATATTATTCAAAAAATTAAATTCCTCCTCCATTAAAAAATATGACTAAAAGAATTAATTAATTTTCAATGTAATAACTTAAGCAAGCAAGTCTTGCATGACAATGAGTGTTTCTGAACTTCTAATGAACCGTTTCCTTTAAAATGTTCTAATGAAGCTGAATTCAGAAAGCAGTTTTCTGATAATTACTAAGATCTAAGACTCCCCCAAATGAGCTATTAGGTGAAATAATTTCCAAGGGAATTGCTCTTCAGATAAGGACAAATGAATACACACTAGCATAGGCATTGGGGGTCAGACGCCGTGGTAGGCTGTCCTATCTGTGCCTCAGTGGACCACACTGCTGGTGTACCCCCTTGTTTAGGCCCCTTCCCCCTTGACTCTGGGCTTGGTCATGTGATGTGATGCGAGCAGGGACTCGATGAATGTTTCCACATTGGCGTCTGTCTTTTGGAACCCTCCCTCGTGGGAACTCACTGCCGTGTAAGAGGCCAGCTGGCTGGGGCCGCCCTGCTGTAAGGAAGCCCAAGCTAGTGCAGGACGGTCACAGGGGAGAGGTCACACGTCTGGTCGGCCTCTAGCTGTGTGACTATTGGGTGCCCCAGCCCGAGCACACACTACCTGCAATTGCCCAGCTGAGCCCCAGCTCACATTCACTCTCCTTGTTTAAGCGGCCAAGTTTTCAAGTGTTTTTCCAGGCAGCAATCAGTAAGTGGAACCAAGGCCCGGGGGCCCCAGCTGCGACCCACTTGGAAGAAAAGGTAACAGACACCAGAAATAAATACCTAAGGAGTGATAATCCTTTCGTCTGCACGGCGGCCGAGCTTTTACTATCCATCCACAGATCCCATAGGTGACAATGGAGCACCCATTCTTACGCCTCCCTGGACCGGCGGCATCAGCAGCCCCCCGGAGCTTGGTAATTTCTAAAATCTCAGGCCTGCCCCAGACCTGCTGGGTCAGATCTGCCTTTTAACAAGACGTGCAGGTGTTTCATGTGCAGGTTGAAGTTTGGGACGCCCTGCCGGGATGAGAGAGCAGAAAGCCTGTGTTTCTGTGAGCCCCAGAGATGCCAGCTGCCGTCCAAAGACCGTGCGCTCTGGGAGGGCCGTGACAGCTGTGCTCTGAGACGTCTGCGAGCTCCCTGGGAGACCTTGAAATGGAGTCTCACTGCCACTTACAAAGCAAATATGTGTGCGCCTTTTATAATTTATTTCAAGCTTAAAGCAGTAAGTTATAGGCCCACGTGGCCATCTTAGAACAAATCGGTAAACAGCATTCTTTGCTAACTGTCAGAGCAGTTATGCTTGATTAGCCAAGAAAGGGAGGTGAAAAGAAAAACACCTCCACCACAGAGGCGACTGGAAGCCCTGGGGGAGGAGGACAACCGTGGAAGGCTCGGGGTCTCCCAGCCTCTGGGCTCTGGATACGAGAAAGGCTGGGCCGGGGCTTCCTTGCTGTTTGTGTGCGTAAAACTTGTCACCTGTGATCAAACACAGACGCCCAGGTTTACCCATGGACACTCTTCTACTCCAGGAGGCCTGGGGCGGGGACCGAGGATCTGCAGGCTAACAGGACACCCCAGGGGAGACAGTGCGGGTGGTTCCAGGACCACCCTCTCTAATTTAATTTGAGAAATAGAAACATTTGATGGTACTGAGCAGTGATGTGCTAGTTAACCAGCAGTCTGGAAGGAAAACAAAACACCAAAAAAAAAAAAAAAAACCAAAAAACCTTGATTTGTTAGCATCTTCTGATTTATGTGGTGTAAATCTTCCCACTATTGCAGACATCAAGTTACCAGCAGTTTAACAACCAGCTCTCCAAACTGCTGAACACTTAGCATTCGGTTCTCTTGAGCCTGTATGAGCCAAAGCCCCTGCACGTGTGTGGCCATTTTCCTGCAGCGGTACTGGTGCTAACGGTGATACTGACGCCACCAGCTAGGAGTAGGAGGAGTGCTGACCTCGCCTCACTCTGGCGACACCCCACGAGGCAGGTAGGAGGGAGGACGCTGAGGCTTAACTATTGCTCTCACGATTGGCCTTGTGGTCGGTGGTGGAGCCCGGTGTCTTGGTTTTCCACCCTGAAGTCTCCTCCAGGAAGACCCCCTGGCTCCTACATCACTCTTGCAGCACTGAGAGGTCTCTCTCGGGAGGCGCCATTGCCACCTGGTGGCGAGGGCGGTGTTGTCTCTGGCGCACCTGCTCCGCTGGCTGCAGGCTCAGAGGGCACAGACACTTCCTGGGATCTGGTCTGCCGGGTAGCTAGCTGTGTAGGACAGCCGGTGCACACTGGAAGTGAGAGGGTTGCTTTGTCGTGGGATGAATTTCAGTCAGTGGGAGATGGATGATCTCCTTTCCTCAGTGACTTCCGAGCTCCATAAAAGGGTCCGAGACATAGTGGATCCTCAGCTGGCTCTCTGAAGAAGTCCCCTGAGCCCACCACCTGCAGCCAGCCGGTATGCACCCTGGGCTTTGGGTTCTGGTCTCTCGCCTCCTCTACCTCACCTTCCTTTCCCAGCCCCCCAGGCCAGCTTCTTGAGCCTTTATATCCTGGGAAAGTGTTGGTGAAATTGCTTTTGTCTCAGGCTCTGCTTTGTAGGAACCGGAATTAAGACCAGTCCCAATTCAAACTCAGGACTGTGTTATTGAGAGCATGAGCCGTGCCCACTGTGCCATCCTCCCATCTCCCTGGTAATGATGCGTTAGACGTCACAGAGTGTGTCCTGCTCTGGTCAGGGTGTCCTGGGACTGAAGGGCCCGAGCACTGTGTCCACCAGCCCTGGTCCCTGCCCCCTTCCCCGTCCCCTACCCACTTGGGGTAGGACCCTGGAAAAGAGCAGTCTTGCTCTCTCCTGAGAGTCCCAGTGTCATTGGAAAAATACCTACGCAGGAGAGACTTTCTTTCCAAAGGTCTTTTAATAACTTTTCAAAATCCTAGCTTTAAAAAAATACATTATATCAAAAGAAGAATGTTCTCTATAATTCTGTCCAGAGAGAATCATCATTAATGGTTTAGTACATACTTCTCTACAACCGTTCTCTTAATAACATATATAGTTATATATATTTTTATGATATAAGGTGACATGACATTTTATAGCCTCAGCTTTCCCTAACTGCTGGCCTCAGACAGCTTCCCAGAGCCGCACGTCCACGTAGCCTCGGCCGATGGTCCACCCGTGAGTGGATGCACCGTGACTAACGTATCCTTCGTTTGATGGATCCCTATGGGTAGCACTTTTGCAACTCATTTCTCACTCTCACAGACCATGCTGCTTCTGGGAAACACTCCCCAAATCCAGAAGTCCTTGTGGGGTGAGCAGTTGGAGATTCCAGAGTCCCGGGCATGTGCTGGCTCCCAGCGTCTCCTGTGCTGGGCTGCGGGGCAGGCTGGCCTCTGCGCCACCCTGGGGCAAACCCCTTTTCGAGGAGATTCTGCGGGGAGAGTGCGTGTGTGCAAGCGTGCTCCCACTGTCTGCTACAAGCCAGGAATGCGATGCCATGCGTTTCTAGTTCCAATTTTGCATATTTGCCATTGCGCTGTTATTGACAATTGAGGACTCAAAGGTGACCCAGAAAAAAAACCTCAGTTACATTTGGATTAAGCGACATGAAATAACAAGGACAAACAGAACTACCTAAGAGGAATGAGCTGCCGCTGCCTCTCATGTAATAATTGGCCATAATCACATCTGTGCTCGCCGCCGAGGGGCTCCCGTAGGCTACAAGCCCGAACAAAGATGTCCTTGGAGAAACACAAATTGTTTTAGTCACTATGGCTGCATAACAAACCACCCCGAACCTTTGCAGCTTTACATGATGACATTTATTGCACTCTCAGCTCAGCTGCATGGCCTGTCTCTGCTCCAGGATATGCAGGGCTCCAGCTGGCACCCCGAGTGCCTTGTGCAATGGCAGTGGCAATGTCAGTGGCTGCATTCCCACATGGTAGCCCCGGACTGCAAGAGGCAAGAGGCACTGGGCCCAGGAGAGAAGCGGCTTAGCCTCAAAAGCCACGTATTGTAACTTTTGCCGGGTCTGTTGGTTGGAGTAGTTACCAAGGTCCACTTAGGTTCAGGGGCCGTACACGCTACTCTACCGGAGGCAGGTCAGCATCACATTGTGAGAAGAATGGAGATAACCTGGTGCAGCCACCTGTAGAAATTCATCGTCCGGGCATCACTTTATGAAGGTGACCTTGGAGGGAGTGCTAGCTAGACGTACGGGGACATAGGTCCCTGGGAGAGTCTGCTGGAACTGAACAGACCAAGACTGGGGACAGTCCCAAGGAGGGCATTTCCCCAGAAGTTGGCAGCCCACCATTGGAGGGTGTCCCGCAGGGGTCCTTGGCCCACCCAGGGGCAGACTGGGATGGCAGGAGGCTCCAGGTGTTGCATGACGTGGATTTTGGCAACAGGCAGCACAGTGCTGCTCTGGGTTCATCAGATCATTTAGAGCAGGAGCCTAGCCAATGGCAGGGGACAAAGAAATCAAGGAGGGGTGGACAGTGACACCAGCGTCCTAGCCAAGGGTCTGGGTATCAGGCCTGGTCATATAGTGTAACCCCTTTCCTTAACCAAGGCCCCCCGCCAGCCCGGTACCAAGGAGTCCAGGCCTCCATCAGTGAGTGTGGCTCTGGGTCTGACGTGCCGAGGCTGGGCCTGGCTGGCCTCTCCGCCCTGGTGAGGCTGAGGCTGGGCAGGGGCTCACCCGCTGCTTCAGTGTCTGCTGGTCTCAGCGGATGGACTGCGAGGGCAGGGGGAGGGATGTGCCTTCCAGCCTCCCGGGCGGTTCCCCGGAGCTCCCAGAGCTGGCAGTGCGGCCCCTGCCCACCCGCCGCTGCTCACACTCCCTGCCTTCAGGACTCCCCGTGCCCCTTCCGCCTGGAAGCCCTCAGTGACTTTCTACACACAGGGCTTGGGCTGCATGGCTCCCAGGATGAGAGTGGGCAAAAGGCTCGCGGCAGGACCTGCCTTGCCCCCTTGGCTGGGTTCCCCAGACTCCGAGGCTCCCCTGTCCACTCCACAGCCGAGTGTGGCCGCCCTGCCAGCCTGCCTGGGAGGGGCCCAGGGTGTGTGGCTCTGAGCCGGGGGCTGGGCCGTGAGGGGTGCTCCCCACTCCAGCCCCCAGGGAAGGTGGGGACCGGGAGTTTGGGGGAACGAATGGGAAATGGCGGCATGTTTGGACCCTGTGTGAGCGGCTGGCACTCAGCCCTGGCTCTGGGTGGGCGCTCCTGAGCCCACATGCACTGGGCCCGTGGAAATGGGGACGGAAGCTTGAGCAGTGTCTTCAGGAGAGGGAAGAGCAGGGGCTGGGGCAGGGCGCGCAGGGCAGCGAGGGCTGCGACGCAGGCGTGGGAGGGAGGCCTAAGGGGCTGAGACCCAGAGCAGGATGGATCTCTGAGGGAAGAAGCCACAGGCTGGGGGCCCTGAGGAAGGAAGGGCTGTGCTGTGCCCGTGCCCACTGGGGGGCGAGTCAGATAGGGTGCCCTCCCCACCAGGGCTGCCACTCGCGCTGGAGCTGACCTGGCTTCTCACTCACCGTCTCCACCAAGAACCGCTCTGCTGCAGCCACAGCGGCGGTTCCCACGCGAGACCCCACTGCAGAGTGGGAGCGTTTGCAGGACAGCTGGAGCACTGCCACCCTCCTCTGTGCACTTTCTCGTCCCCAAGCCCCGGGCTCCACCGGGGACCCTGCAGGCCCAGGCTCACTGCAGTGTCTGCAGACCCTCTGGGGCTCAGCTTTTGTTCCAGCTTCCAGGATGCCACATGTGCTGGGGTGACTCGAAGGGACTCTGTACAACATTAAACAATTTTGGTTCAAACAAAGCAGTGACTATTGCTCCTGATGATGTCCAGGAGGAAATGTGGCAGCAGAATGAGCCAAGCAATGACGGCGTGGGTAAGGACATGCTGGCACTCACTCGGAAGGCGGGGTGGCAGGAAGGGAGGGGGAGGTGCATGTTGATGCAAGTGAGGCTCCAAGAGATCGGGGAGCAGATCCAGAAGCCCTGGCCCTCGGGCCAGCCCCCCGGCACCTGGCATCAGCTTGGAGAGAAGCCTGAGCAGGCCATGTCCCTGCCTGGACAAAGGAGATATTTGGACTCAATTAATTTAAATGTTCCTTAATCATCCTCGGATGGAGCTCTTGGTGAGGGTTGCCATGGCCACAGGGCTCTGGCGGGCAGAGAGCCCTCGTGCTTTCACGTCAGTCGGCCACACGACATCTAACTGGCGCAGTGTGTGCTGAGCCCTGGGCGCCCACAGCCACTACTGCATGTTCCCTGGGCGCCTCTTCCTCCTGAGACATCCGAGAGTCACCAGGGGGTTCTTTGGCTCCACAGTGGCAGTAAATGGCCTGGTGGGTTTTGTAGGCCCTGCTCCCAGCAACACCAGTACAGAAGTGAGTCTTCCTGGTTCCTGTCGCCACCCGGGGACTGCACAGGAGCCAGCCCAGGTGTGCGAAGTGGCGGCATCAGCTGTGGATGTGGCCAGGGCGTGCGGGTGGCAGAGAGCCCCGTGCCCTCAGGAGGAGCACGACAGCGGGACCTGGGTCACGCGGCTAATGTCACTTGCCCTGATGCTCCTGTCCCCTAATTACAGCAAGACGTGATCATCTGGGCTTCCCTGCAGCTTTTCAGATTTCTCCCCAGTGGGCTCAGAGGCACGGTTTGCCCTAATCGCATTAGGTGATCACAGCGTGCACGTGGTCAGACGTTTATTCCGGGAAGTTGGTTCTTAGAGCACAGAACTGCTGCCTCGTGCAGATGAAGGGTTCTGGGCTGAACCTGCGTGTCTTAAGGGAGAGTCCTGAGCTCAGGGGCTTCTTTTCTTCCCGAGGCACGTGCTGTGAGTTGGACTTGACACGTTCCGGGGACACAGCCCTTTCTCCTCCCCGAGTCCCCTTGATTCCTGTGCTCAGGCAGGCAGATCTCCCCGGCGCTGCTGCTTGCCTTGCGAGAAGTTCTGCGGTGGCTCGTGTCTGTCTGCACTGCGGTAATGCTGCTGGCTACCCCAGCAACAGGGCGCCAAACGTCCAAAGTCTCCAGTACGGGAGTTTGTTGCTTATTCCTTGAAGAGTCCAAAGTGTGAGCTCCTGGCTGGCAGGGGGCTTTCCCCCGTCTCCAGACCCCTCCAGGGATCCCCGCCCCCAGCTCCTCTGCTCCAGGGCTCGTTGTCCGCATCTTCGGAGGAGGCACATCCTCCTTTTCGGCTTCTCCATGAAACCAACCCCCACATTCCCCCCAGGAGTGTTTCTTGGTCCCTTCCAATGCCCCCGCGCATCACCTGCCCTCTCAGGACCTTGGGCTTTCCCTGGTCAACAGCCTAAGGCCTGACCAGGAGAGGGCTGGGCTCCCTCTCGAGCACCCTGTTGTCCAGAACCTGCCTGGCCGCTCCTACCTGCGGTGGCTGCCCTGCAGTCGGTCCGCTGGATGCCCTGGAGGAGAAGAAAATGATCACAGGTGAGTGGTACGCTGACAAGCTTGTTCTCGGGCCTGTGACTCGCATCTCTCTTTCTTTTTTCACCTGTTAGGTAGGAACTGGGAATGCTGCTTCACTGATGGGGAAGCAGGAACCACCCACAAAACAGAGTGGATTTTTCTTTTTTTTTTTTTGAGACTGAGTCTCACTCTGTTGCCCAGGCTAGAGTGCCGTGGTGTCAACCTAGCTCACAGCAACCTCAAACTCCTAGGCTCAAGCGATCCTCCTGCCTCAGCCTCCCGAGTAGCTGGGACGACAGGCATGCGCTACCATGCCCGGCTAACTTTTTCTCTCTATATTTTTAGTTGTCCAGCTAATTTCTTCCTTTTTTTTTTTTTTTTTTAGTAGAGACGGGGTCTCACTCTTGCTCAGGCTGATCTCGAGCTCCTGAGCTCAAACAATCCACCCACCTCAGCCTCCCAGAGTACTAGGATTACAGGCCTGAGCTACCATGCCCAACCCAGAGCAGGTTTGAATAGAGACCTGGACATAGACTTTTTTTTTTCCAGAGCACGGCAAACAGCCTGCAGCAGCTGGGCCACTTGTCCACCTGGGGGACAGGACGGTCACTTACTCAGCCTTCCATTCCTTGTATGACCAAAAGTCTGAAACACCCAAAGTGAACAGAAATCCAGGTTGTTACCTGCGATAGCCTAAAGGATTCAAAATAAGCAAACCAGGATGCCCGAGTGGCCCTGTGGGATGGGTAGGCAGGGCCTGTGAGCAGGACGTTGGATGTGCTGCAGGGCTGATTCTTCCAGGGCTGGAAGCACATGGCTGCCGCTTCTCCCCTGCGTACTCCAGACACTCCCGGCTCTGAGAGAAGCCCAGAGGCTGCATCAGGCCCGGGAAAGGCCCACCAGCACCTCATCTTCCCCGTTCAGATCCCCAGCCTGTCTCCCCTCGAGCTCGCGGGGAGCATCCCGTCTGCCTCAGCGCATCCTGCCCTGCAGCCCACCTCCCGGGGGCCACGAGACTCTGGCACCTGAACACTGCCAATCTCGCTGTCCCCATCCATTAAATGGGCCACCCAGGGCCCTTCCCCTGCTCAGGGCCAAGCTCAGACCCTTAGTTTACACTCAAGGCCTCCAAAGTCCAGCTGCATCCCCTCTCCCACCGTGAGTCCCCCCTCCCCTGCTGGGTTAACTCCAGGGTTCTCGTTCCTGGCAAGTGCCCCACCAGGCTCCACACACCCTCCACCACTAGCGCTTTTCCCCATTCTTGACTTCTCCACAAAGCCTGCCCTGTCCATCCCCCTGGATGTGTTTCCTGGTCCCTCCTGACGCCAGCACATCATCTGCCCTCTCGGGGTCTTGTCGCTTTCCTGAGCTGACAGTGATTCAGGAAGATCTCTCTGCCCGATGCCCCATCACACAGCCCCCACCTGCTCAGTAAATACCATGGCCACCAGCTTCCAAGGTGCAGCACAAGTTAATGAGGTTTTCATCAGCCCACATGCCAGGGCCCTGGTTCCAGCTATGGGACGTCCAGGAGAGGATGAGGGTTAGTGGTCATGGCTGGCTGGTCGAGGCTCTAGCCTCTGGCCCCTGACCACCCCGTTCCCCTCCTGCCGGGGTACATGTGGAGACTCCTGTGGTTGCTGGACCTCTCTTTGCCTTGGGGGCTGCTCAGAACCCTTCTGAGAAGCTCTCCCATGAAACATCCCACTAGGCAGCCTTCACAGAAACTACCTCCTTCTGTCTAGACAGCTGTTCATGTTTGTTTCATCATATGTCATACAATTCATATTTAATCATGCCACACACTCACCACTCACACTCACACTCACACTCACACTCACGCACCCTCCATTCCTCCTTTTCCTCCTTGGCGGAATCTGCCTAGCGCAGTGCCTGGGACAAGGCAGCCGCACAGTAATGTTTGTTGAAGAATCAATACTAGAGTGAATGGCCATCGAGTTGTCCTCTGAAGTGAACTAATCCACGGCCAACAGGGTACCATTTCTGATTGCGTCAACTTTCAGCCCTGCAGCAGCTACTGACCTTGATGCTGGCTGTGGAACTGGATCAAGCTGGTTGTGCAAGGAATTTTTATGAAAACCAAAAAGAGTAAAAACAGAAGCAAGGCAGTGAAGAGAGAGAGAGAGTCCTTGAGCAAGTGCTTGAATTAATGAAGTCCACTCTGCCGTGACACTGCCTCGGAGGGGACTCCAGCGGCTAAGGAGGAGCCACCAGGGACTCAGGAAGCAGCAGCCTGTCCTGGGAGCCGGTGAGGTCACAGCCGGCAGTGGCGGGCAGGGAGGAGGGAAGGACGCACGCTCAGGGTCAGCATGGATTTACAGCCATCTCTCCAAAGGAAGCCTGGCTGGGAATCAAAAAGAAAATTATCTTCTGAAATGCTTCATTTCTTTAAATTTACGGTGGCAATAACTCCTTGGGCTACAGGCACCCAGCTGTGGAGTCAGCAGGTGGAGGCTGAGCACGAAGCCTTCCAAGGTGTCCCGGGATGGAGGCCGGGCAGTCATTCCTCTCAGGACAGCCGGGGATCGAGTGTCGGGCTTGTGTCCCTGGAGCCAGAACCCCCAGAACCTGGGGACTTGGGAGGCTTTTCTCTGGCAGTTTCCAAACCTGGTCACTCATTAGAATCACCTTAGGGTTTTTAAAATACAGATCCTTGGGCCCCAGCCCTAGAGATGGCAGTTCATAAACATAAGATGAGACCCAGGAATCTGCATTTTGTGACAGGTTCTGCAGTTCTAGCAGTCCCGGCCCCCACACTTGGGACCACAGATCCACCTCAGGGGGTGGAGGAGCACACGTGGCCCATGCAGAGGCCCCGAGGAGCCACACGGCTGAGGGAAGGAATAATCCAGCCATCGTGAGCGTGGCCTCCCCTCCTGACCACACTGGGAGTGTCCCCTCCCTGTGCCCCGAGACACCCGTGGGGGTCTGACTGCTGCTAGTCTCCTTCTGCTCCTCCCGTGCGCGCTGCCAGGAAGGCCCTTCTCCCTGCCCACCTGCTGGCTCCTTCTGCCCGGCCTGGCTCAACTGTCTCTTCCCTGGTCTCTCCCACTCGCCCCTCCACGCCAGTCTCTCCCCTTCCCTGGCTGACCGCCTGCCACCCTCTGCTCCACAGAAATTGAATCTGTCTTTGGAAGGGCCGATTCTTTGTTTTCTCAGAACACTGTGTGCTGCAGAGTTTGGACATGGTCTCGAGCACTGGGCAGCGGCCTGCGACTTTGGCTTCCCAAGATGGATAAGTGACTTACTGAGGAGCTTCTGCTCCAGCAGGGCCTGTAAGTGCTGCAGACGGGAGTTCTAATGGCACCCAGCTCCTCACACGGTGCAGGGGCCCCGGGTCTCCATTCACTAACCAAATATTTACTGATATAGGCGAAGTCCTCCTTTTGGGGGGCTGGGAAGGGTGTGGCGTCCGGGGACAGCCAGGAGCCCCGGCGTCAGGGAGCTTGCCGCCCACACTGGCCTCCTCGTGTGGCTCCTGGAGGATCCTGCTGCGTCTGCACCGGATCCTCGGTGCAGCGAGGGAGCCTGCGGCCCTCCGGGTCCAGCAGCTGCGTGAATGGCCACCTCCTGGCACACATTAGTGAGATGGTCACGGTGCTGTCCAGCAGCTTTCCGCCCCACTCTTGCACCTAGAGCCCTTTGTTGGACAGGATACAGTGACCTGTCCCCATGTGCCTTCTGCAGCCCCCCGATAAGGCAGAGCCCCCCTGGGCTCCAAGTCTTAGAGGAAAGTTTAATCTGCCCCAATATAATAATGACTAACCTGTTTTTTAACCACCTTTTATATAAATTAGGCCAATGCTTAGCATTCAGGATCTCATTTAACCCCTCTCCCCCCATCCTCCTGTGAGAAATGTGCAGTTGTCACTCCGGTTTACACCCGGGGACCCCAACTGGGGGCCCTTACTGGGCAGGTCTGCTGGATCCATGCCAGCTCAGCTCTGGGCTCCGCCGTGGCCGCCTGCTTAGCTGCTGCAGAAACAGCTCCAAGAACCTTCCTAGGGTCTCCTCTCAGCACCACCGGCCACCACGGAGCGGGGCTGTCCACTGTGCACCCAGGGGACTTGGGTGCCTATCAAAGCTTTTTAAAGGGAAACCGCTGGCGGTAGGAAGGGAATGGTGCCAAGGGCCTGGATCCAAGCCAAGGCATGGGATGCTCAGTGTATGACACCGGGAAGGGGGTGGGGCTCACTACCTGGAAACTGTGGGAGAGGGGGGTGGGCGACAGAGATGGCCTGGAGACAGGAAAACTCGCACCTGCTGGAAAAGGTCAGTCTGTGAAAATGAGTTTTCCACAAACACGGAAATGGGCAATTTCCCCTTAGGATTATAATTGAGGAAAATAACCTATTTGAATAATGTTGAGAAATAAAAGACACTCCTGTTCCTCTTTGTACCCTCCCCCCCCTTTATAATAGAATAAGGAATTTTGGAAAGTGCAGAGGGAGGAGACATAGGCGTCAAAATTGCTTTTTGCTGTGATAGAATTTATTGGACGAGAAGAAAATGTCTGATTTATTCACTACTTCAAAATGCAAAATCTTTTCTCCAGGTATGCATAGAAAACATCTGGGCATGCTTGCACAGCTGTTAATGGAAGTTATCACTGTGAGTGGCATTGTCAGGAATTGTCACATTCCCTAAATTATGGATTTTTTTTTAATATCAAGCATGCGTTATCCAAATAAATAAAATTTTAAAAATAGGCGTGGCAAATCACCAGTGACAGGACCACTCTCTCCCCATTAGATATCCAGGGTTCAGTGAGAATTTCTCCACGCCAAATGTCGGGGCTGCGGCAGACAGCTGGCCAGTTGCTGGGGCTCGGGACTTCTCCTTTTTCTGGGGAATCTTGAGTCTGGGCTTTGCACGGGGTTTATCTGCTCCTGACAGCCACGTGTGCTGTCTTAGGTTGGGGTCTGAGCCAAGGCCTGGGGACAGTGGTCCCAGCAGCACACATGAGAAACTGAGAAAGCTGGCCAGGGAAGGATGGATGTCAATCAGAGAAGTGTCAACAATCCCACTCCTGGGAATTTGCCTAAATGAAATGGAAACTTATGTTCCCACAAAAAGACATACACACTGTTCATAGCAGCTTTATTCATAATCACCCCAAACTAAAAACAATCCAGATGTTCTTCAATTGGCGAATGGATGCACAAAGTGCTGCATCTGTGCTGTGAGCACTATTCAGCAATACAAAGGAGTGAGTTACTGACGCTGTCAACAGCAGGCATTAGGCTGGGGGCGGGAGGGAGACCCCAGTGTTCCCTCCCAGGGCGCTCTGGAAAAGGCACAGCTACGGGAGTGGAGCGAGGGTCCATGGCTGCCAAAGGCTACAGGGCGTAGGGGTGACTACCATGGGCACACAGAGACTGTGGGGGTGCGGAGACGTCTGTATCTTGACTATGGGCTGGTTCCACTGTCAGTGTGCACGTGTCAAAACTCCTAGAACTGTACACTGGAAAGCACGCATTCTAGGCTCACAGTAACTCCCCAGCAGCAGGCATCCTGCCTGTCATATCCATGAGGCCTTGAGCCAGGAGGCTTGTCAGAGGCAGAGGCTGATGGCAGCCCGGGCAGTCTGAGCCGAGCAGGTGCCCTCCACCCCCCAGAGACAAGGTGTGAGGTCAGGACTGCGTGTGGCTTCCGTGGGGACTCAGGGGCAGGAGCTCCCACTGCCCACTGAGGACAGCGCGCGAATCTCGAAGAGATGAGAAATGTGAGCAGGGTTTGGGGGTCGCATGTCACCAGGCTGAGGGGCAGAAGTATGAACAGAGACGGCCTTGGGGCGTGCCCAGAGCGCCTCCTACTGGAGAGCAGAGGGAGGGAAGGCAGGTGCAGCAGGCTGCCCACCAGTGGACCCCAGGCAAGGAGCTGGGGGCCATGATTTCTTTAGGGTGTGGACTAGGAAGCACTGGTGGGGCAGGGAGTGAGATGGGACAGAGCAAGGAGCCAGCAGAGGCTGCACGTAGAGCTCCCCCTGGGAAGAGCGGGACGCTTGTCCTCAGATCCCCTCCTCCCTGGGCCTGCCCGGCCCCTTTGCAGAGGCGGAGTCCAGGGTGGGCTCCTGCAGCCTTGGAGGAACGCGGGCAGGGGCATGGACGCTGCTGCCTTTGCGTCAACATTGGCAACTTGCATGTGGAGAAGTCTTGTTATCAGGGAACGAAAATGGTTTAACGTGTTTGGTTTTCTGGTTTTATCTCATCAACGACCACATGAAAGAGTGAGTGGAGATGCCATTTCTGGTCCCCTCCGTCATCTTCACGCTCACAGTCGCTCTGGGGGCTGCAGTGCCCGGGCTGCCCGCCAGAGCCACGCTGGAGGACGCTGACCTAGTGCCCTCCGCCTGGCCCCTCGCCATTTCCTCATTGCACGGTGAAGTCAGACACAACGCTTGTCTCTGGGACAGACGGGGCTGAGAAGTTTGCTCCTTTCTGCTTCAGTTGCAGAGGACGCTTCTCTTTTTCCTGGAGATTAAAGGAAGAAGCAAAGCACCGTCGAGGAGATTTTTTTCCTTTTGATTTCTTAAACGATTTTCTAAGTGAAGCAGGCGTCTCCGCTTCCCCTTTTCGGAGGCTTGGAGGTCGCAAGTGATGCTGACGGGTCTGCTTTCAGGGCTTTCGGGTGTCGGCGGCGGGGCTTTCTCCTCTGAACCTTTGAACCCATTTTTTTAGATTCGTGGTTAAATTCTCAGACGCAGAGAGTGGCCTCTGGGTTTCTGTTCCTGTGTTAGAACAGGAACCACCCCGTCTGCTGAGAGGAAGCTCCATTTGGCATCTCTGGGTCTCAGTTTCCCTACTTGTAAATGTTTTTAGAAGTGCCCCCCTGCGTACTTCACAGGGAATTTCTTGAGAGGATCACATTTAATCAGATTTAAATAGATATGCATAACAATCTGTTTATCAAACAACTAATGAAATAACTAATGCTGAGGAAAATAAACCTGTTCTCAGAAAAATCTTGCCATACAGGAGGTACAGTCGTGCCAAGGACCACGGTGGGGGCTGAATTAGTAATCGTGATGGCACCAGTGACTGTCACTGCTGGTCAGTGAGAGCCCTATGCCTAGCCCGTCACCTGTGTTACCTCATTTAATTCTCAGAGCACTTCTGTGCCAGGTGACCTGCCCCCATGGTAAAGATGAGGAAAGTGAGGTTCAGAGATGTTAGACACCACGAGAGCGAGTGGGCAGCAGGATTCCAGGCTGAGTCTGCTAACCCTGAGCCTATGATTGGAGCAACTTCATTACGCTGAAATTAAAAGACATGGTGACAGCAAGTCCTTGAGCACAGGGCTTTGTTTTCTCAATATTTCAATCCTCAAACCCAGCAGATAGTAAATCTTTGGATTTTAAAAAAAATTAGGAGCCATATCCTACATATGAGCCACACGTGTAACATGTGCACAGGTTAAGAACAGCAGGAAGCACCCACATGCCCCACCAAGCCGCAGAAATGGGACACTGCCGGCCCCAGGCACCCTCTGCTGGCTGTCCCCACCCCGCCCTCCCTGGGGGGAGCCATGATCTTGGCTCTCCAGGTCTTCATTATCTCATCCCCTGTGTTTGCTTCCTTACCGTTCAGTTTCTCTTCCCTTGAACCAGATCTACATGGGTCACAACATGCATCTTCTGTGACTTGTGTCTGTTGCTCACTGCTGTGTTTTAGGGGTGCATGCAGCGGCTGTCCATTGGTTCTCAGCACCCAGGGTCCCCGAGCAGCCTGATGGTGGTGGCTTTGCAATAAACGCTGTGATGAGATGGGTGGATGAAGACCCACACGGCCTGGGCACAGGGGGCAAGAGGAGTCCTGAGTTTGGAGGCAGCTTCATGACAGGTCTGCATTTACCTGGGCCTTTGGGGATGTGCCCACTTCTGATATACCTGTGGGGGCTGGGGGCTGCGGGGCACAGCTGGGGAACGAGCAGAACAGGGCATGCCACACTGAGGGATCTGAAAGCCAAGGGCAGAGGGCAGAGGTGTGGCCAGAGGGGCCCCTGGGGAGCCCAGGTTGGGATTTCGGTTCCATGTACAGACACCGCCCCCAGCCCTTCCTGCAGGAGGCCCCAGACTCATGCTCCGAGGGGAGCAGGTGCAGGCCCTGAGCTCCCCCTGAAGCCGCAGAGCAGGAGGCTGGGGTGGGTGGCAGCAGCCTTTCCTGGGCCTTTTCCTTCACACCGAGATGCACACAGACTGCTAAGGCCCACGGACGAGCCGAATCTCCAAATCGCCAGTACTTCCAGGTGGGACCCCTAAATGCGGTAATTCACAAAGTCCAGAGAGGCGCTTCACAGGTTGCCTCTTGGCTGCTTGCTGATCTCCTAGCCTTTTGCCTGTCCCCAGAACACGTGTCCACCAGACACAGAATGACAAAAATTCAGCGTGGCGCTGATCAAGCCAGGACATCTCGTCAACTCCGGCAAGTGAGATCCTCTGGAATACAGGGTGCTCCCGGGCCCTGTGTCCCCAACCTCCGTGAGCTCTCTGTTTCTCCCTGGCATGGCTACCGCTTCAGGCCCCTGGCCAGTCAGAAAACACTAGAGCCAGCGTGGCATTTCTGAAGCTGGAGGATGTCTGGGAGAGGGCAGGCCGCTGGGCTGGCAGAGGCTGGGGGTGTGGGTGTGCCGAGGCTGAGGGGGGGGGCTCTGTCCTGCAGGCACCGTGGGAGGCTTTTAAGGAGAATTGTGACAGCCGTGTGTGTAACCTTGTTATTGTGTGTGTGTGTGTGTGTGTGTCGTGTGTGCCTGTGTGAGAGAGACAGAGAGAGAGGATGTCAGTTTGCTTCTGGGATTCAGGGAGACACTCACTTCTGAGTCGTTTATTGAAAAAAAAAGAGTTAAAACCCCAAACCAGAATAAAGTGAAGGAACAAACTGACTGCAAGTCCAGATCAACTGAAGAGCAGGGGGAGGTCAGGGCCACCCCCTTGTCACTGCTCCAGCTCAGCAAACACCTGGAGAGAGCCCTGCAAAGTCGGCCCCCAGGGAAGGTGAGGGGCACCAGGGAAGGTGTCTGTTGCACAGTGAGGGGTGTTCGAGTGATAACTGTCGCCATCAGCAGCTCTGTTTCCACGTGTGCATTTGCACGGTGTGACTCTGGGGTCATTGGCAGCGTCCACATATGACGGCAGGACGGCGATCTCACTGCACGGTGGTCCCATCTCCTCCTCCACCCTCCACAATGGTGTGAGATGCTCTCCCCTGACGTGTGCACATCAGAAAGAGAGAGCGTGAGGTGCCCACCTTCAAAGCCTCCTTCGTTCACGGCAGGATCACTTTCACACCGGCCAGACTTACTCGGGGAGCCACACACATTGCTGATGGGGCTGCCTCTGTAGCCCAAAACAGAAGTCCCTTCCCAGCAGTCTCAGAATTAAAATAAGTTTACTTTATTTGTAATCAGGGGTGGGGACATGGAAGGAACCAGAGTCCAAGCTCTGAGAAACCAGGGCACAGGCGGGACCCTAAGGTGCCCAGAACATGGCGTGCTCCCAGCCCCAACATCCCGAGCAGAAGGTACTGGCCCAGGCAGCCAGCTGTCCCCAGGAGGACGATGGAAAGGGTCATGGGACATCAGTTCCCATGACTGGTGACCCAAAGACATCTCACTGAGTTCCTCATCACCACGACCATCACTCCTCAGCTCCTAGCTCTTACTCGCTGTAATAGGGCCTCTCATCTGGATTTAAACACGCTTACACATCAGTCACGTGGGGGGGAGGACGGACTATGCATAAAATTGCAAATTCAGTTTAATTAAATTCAGCAAACATTTAATGAAGGCCTCTGCTCCACTTTACTCTGGACATTACGGCAGAGCTCCATCTTAAAGGTATTTAACCCATCTGCAGTCCCCGAATGCAAAGAAACAGAAGGCTTTGGAGGCAGGGCTGGCTGTAGGGACACTGTTTAAATAGGAGCCTCAATCAATGAGCATTTATCCAGAGGCAACAAACGCAGTCGGGCCTGAAAGACATCACTGCACTAGAAGCAAACACATGGAAAGAACGCATGAGTGATTTGAAAGTTTTCCTGCCATTGACTTGGGAGTGAAAGGGATTGCTGAGTCCCTGCCCTGTGACGTTTCCTTCGATAGTCTCAAGGAAGAATAAAGAAGTTGCTGGCAGCCCTACAGAAAGAACGGCTAAGGAACAGTTGGAGGACACATGCGCTGGTATAGCAGACAAAATAGGAATGACTGACATGGCAAGCCAGCCAGCTGGAATCTTTACGGATTTGCTGCAGTGGGGCTGCGGCAAAGCACCGGGAGGACCCCTCTGTGGGACAGGGCCCCCCCGTGCTGCCTGCCGCTGTGCACGTGAGGCCAGAGAGCGGCACCGTGCAGGGCTGTCAGCCCGGAGTCAGGCACACTGCTGACTGATAGCATTAAAACAAGGTAATTCTCTTGTATGTCGTTGCTTTTCTAACAGAATTTTTTCATTTTACATGACAGAATTACGAAAGTAATATTGATCACATGAGGTTGTCACTCTATGCTCTTTGCAAACCATGCCCTGGCTGAGATGCGTCTCCAAAATGTGAGATCTCGTTAGGTCCCATGTCCGGTCTTCTTCCTCACCCTCATCAGTTGTCACTCTCAGGGTGACTCTGTCACCATGCTGGTGCGACTGCCTGAACTCACTGCCATCCTGGCCCCCCTAAATTCCCCATCTCGTCTGTGCAAGCCTCCCCCAACCTCTGCTGACGGACACAGAAACAGGGACGTGGGCAGCCAGGTCTGTCCATGACTTTGTCAGGATTGGGCCTGGGCGTCAGCCTCAGAAAAAGTGGCACAGAGCAGCAGATGTGACTTGGCCTCAGCCACATCTGGGTGACATCCCCACCCTGATGGATGCTGGGGGCCAGGGCTGAACCTCTCGCCGTTCCAGGGCTTTTGTGTCAATGGCCCCTGAGCCAGCTTCGGGGCCTCTGAAGGTCACCCTGACCATCTCTGCTTGCACCTCTAAGCCTGGCCACACCCCTCCCATTCTTCATGACCTCCCATTCTCTGCAGTTTGTGGGCTGTTGGTTCATATGGTCATTTTCTGTCCCCACGAAACTAGGCCTTTGTGTGCCTGACCACCTTGAGCTCCAAGCACTGAGCAGCCTGAGCACCGAGCAGGTCTGCAGCACAGAGATGTTGGGTGAGTGGGGAGGAGCCAGCCCCGCACACCCGCCTGTCAGAATGAATGGCAGGTGGGCCAATGTCACAGGCTCTGCAATGTTACAGGCTCCCGCAGAGCTCCAGTGGGCTGGGGCCATGGTCCCAGAGGGCTTTCTGGAGAAAGCGGGCCTTGGCTGGCCTCGAAAGATGGGCAGGATGTGGCCGAGGGCTGTGGATAGGCCGATAGGCCGGGAGGGGCTCCTGCTGCACCAGAGGCCGTGTGCTTGCACCATCGAATGCCCACCTCCTGGCAGGGCGCTGTTGGCAGGATTCTGAGTTGACCTGAGTCAAAACATTCCAGGTAATTCTGAGCCCAGGGTGCTCCTTAGAGGTACAAAACCTTAGTCTTACCAAACAGGAACAGGATGCAATGCAAGATCTCTACTGGAAGCTTGAGTCTGGAAGGCCCTGAATGGATGCTCAGAGCTGGTCACTGGGAAGGCCTGCACTTGCGGGGAGTGGGTGGGCAGAGACGGCGGGAACAGCGCTGCGGCTGTCTGCAGCTGCGATTGTGGGACAAGGGTGCCAAAAATGCTCCTGGGCTGTGGAGAGGTGCAGGAAGCTGACCCCAGGTTGCTCTACTTGCCCAAAGCTTTTCTGTGGTTTCACCTTCCCCCAGAGCTGTGAGTGGGGCCTCCTTCGTTTTCCAAGAAGGCAAATATGTTTTTCTAACTTTCAAACTAAAATATGTTCCATTTTTCTCTTTGGTGCATAACTTAGAGGCAATGAGAGCTTTTCCTAGCTGCACCAGCATAATTCAGTTCTGCTCTTAGCACAACAGAGCTGAGCTTTAGTCCAGAAGGAGCTATTTCACACGTGAGAGGCAAGCGAAAATTGAGAACGTTTCATTGTACAGGGGATCACAGAATGAAAAACAGCACCAACTGCCTGGGTGCTATTCAAACCGTGGCTCTGCAAACAGTTGCACTAAACATTAACTCCCTTCCTTGACGGTTCTGCTGATAGCGGCCTGGGCACGCACACACAGGCCTACTCTCTTCTGTAGGGAGAGGGACGAAAGTTTGTACCGTGCCATGGATTCTAAGCAAATTCGCTAAGCCTGTCAGACTTGTCTCCATCAAAATGAGTCAGTGTGGGCTGGAAAAAGAGATGGCAGCTGCCACATAGCAACACGCTCACCTTTCCTCACAACCCTCTGCAGATTCCTCTGCGAGCAGGAGCCCCTGGTGTCGGGGAGGGACGCAGAGGACGGGTGGATAATATCGGAGAAGACTGTGGGCCCCGGAGGCAGGAGCCCAGGCCTGGCAAGGGCCCTCAGCCACAGAGCTCCGGAGCCCACGTGAAAGGACCAAAGTGAAGGGTGGAAAGGGGCTTCCCGGTCAGGTGGGTCAGTCTGCAGCTGCTCGGAAATCCTGGGCATGTCTTTTCAGCTCTTTGAGTTCCACCTTCCTAACATCTCACTCCCCTAGACGTCAGCGATGGTGACGGGCACAGGCTGGGCTCCTGGGGAGCAATGCGGAGGGAGGTGGGGGTAGGAAGGGTTACCGGGGAGTAGCGCCTGGGAAGTAGGAACAGGGGCGGCTGGATCAGGCCGCAGGAGCCATCAGAACACAGGGCAAGCTCTGGGCACTCCAGAACCAAGGCTTCCACGTGGGGGGTGCCAGGCCTGGGCTGCCCAGCGGCGTGGGGCTGTGGCTCCAACCCCAATGGCACTCAGTGGCCACACTCCTTGCAGGGGGCAGCTGTCTAAGCAGAACTTGTGTGTCTTGGGCAAGGGTGGTGGGTGGTAACGGTAGCTGAACGGATTTTGCTGGCTCTTACCCTTGGGTAGGCTCACGTGGGATGTCATTGGCATGACAATCTGTCTGCTGAGTATTTCTGGCAGTTCCCCAGAGGCATGGCCATGTGCTGTGAGCCAGCACTGTCCTTCCAGTGCTCCCCTCTGATCCCACCTGGGGGTCCCTTGTGTCCAGCCAGGCATCTTCCATCGGGTCTGAGGCCTGTGTCCTGGCAGCCACCACCTCCCACTGACCTGGGGCGTGCTAGTTCTCCGGGGTCTCCCCTGTGCACGAGAAGGCTCCCGAGGTGGAGTGGCGTGGCCTGTCTGGATGTCACTGGAGCCCCTCTGCCTCTCGGGACTCAGGTGTGGCTGGGCTGAAGGCAGGTGGGGCTCACAGTGAGTGACGGCGTGAGTGGGGGAGAGTGCTGTGGCTGCCCCATTGGCCCCTGTGGGAAGTGAGACCATCGTCCAGGCAGGCTGGCCATGGGGAGTGTCCCCATCTGCGCCCCAGCGCTGGCCGTGCTGCGCGAGCACTGCTGATGTGCACGTTGGGCCAAGGGGGCGTTTGTGAACGTTGGTGGAAGGATAAGAGCTGGAAGAATCTCCCACAAATCCAAAAGGACTGAAGGCAGCTGGAGGAGAGAGCAAATCTTCCTTGAGGTTGCTGCTGCAGCCTGAGTAGGTCTACCCCTACGGAATGCATGCTCTGGGACATGGTGGTTGACGGCCTCACCCCGCCCCCAGTCCTGCGGCACACCTCCCCTCCCGCAGGGACCCGAAGCGCCTTGGCTTCGGCTCCTGTGCTGTCCCAGGAGGCTGTGTGATTCCCCAGGTCCCATCTCTCCCTCGTCTTTGTCTCCCAAGGGCCCACTGTCGCCCTTGCATGCAGTAGGTGCTCAGCGAATGCTGTTGCACTGCCCTGGTGGAATGCGCCACCCCACTGCACAGCGCCTCTGGTTCTATTTCACAGTGACGTTGAAGGGCTCAGGATGGATAAGTAACACCTGCAGGCACTAAATCGAAACCCACACCTCCCCGTGGCCCCTGCTGGACCTCATCCAGCCTCAGGCTTCAAATGCAGTCCTGTCCCTCCTTGTCAGGAAGGACCATCCCTCCTGGGACCGGCCCTGGCCCTGTGGATCTGAGCTCCTGAGCAGAACTCTCGTGGTGGAGAGCATGTGACCCCGACGGCAAGGCCACTGGCCCTGCATACACCCTGCCTGGTGTGACCAGCTCCCTGGCTCACACATGCTGCGAAGTAGCTGGAAAGGAAGCCAGGCCACCGGTAAGGAGACCTGAGTTCCCACTCGACACAAGCTGGCTGGCTTGGACAAGCCCCCGTGGGCCCAGCTCTGTCCTCTGTGAATGGGGCCCATGGCCCTCCTGAATCAGGGCATCTTTGGGACTCACCGATTGAGTGGCCACGAAAGCTTCCTTCACGAAGCCCCGGGGCATATCCAAGGTGAGGGTATGGTGTCTTATCATTCCTGTGCTCGGGCAGGCAGGGGGAGGGGCCGTGGGGGGTGGCTGAAATGGCCCTTGACCCCGCAGGCCTCTTCCAGGGCTCAGAGGAGGGGTGGCTCCCTCGTTCCCACTCCCTTCTCTCAACTAAGCCATGATAAGGGTGCTCAGTGATGCCCTTTCACAGGTCTGTGGATGGATCTCAAGCTTACCTGGCTGGCCACTACTCCACCTGGGCGGTGCCTAATTCAGAGCCACTTTTCAAAATGTGGGTGACCAAGTCAAGGCAGAGCAAGGTTTCTCGGCACTACTGACACCTGGGGCTGGCTAGTTCTCTGCTGTGGGCCGTCCTGTGCACTGCGGGCTGTGGAGCAGCAGCCCTGGCCTCTCTGCGCTTGAGAGCTCGTTATGACAGCTCAGAATGTCTCCAGACATTGGCAATGTCCCCCAGGGGTGGGCACAGAACTATCTCTGGCTGTGCATCCCATTTGCTGATGGATCTCTGCTATCCTGTGCATTTGGTGGCTCACCCAGGCCTCTGGCTTTATGTCCCCCTGCCCTTATGCCTTTGGCCTCAACGTCTGTGGTCACCACTCCTCTGTGAATTGGACTCACATGAGTGCCATGCCAGGGGAAGCCTGGGTGAGGGCTGGGGGCAGGTCCCTTTCCTGTCTGAAAGGCTGCACCTGCTCCAGGGGAAGCCACACAGCCGGCCAGGACACTCAGAGGAAGCCTGAGGTTCCTCCCCAGTCTGTCTCCTGGTGTGAACCTTCCTGTTGCCACAAACCCCAAGGGCATGCTCTGAGTTGGGGTGCACACAGCCAGGTGCCCTCTCTGCCCGGGTTTCAGCAAGACTCGACTGGGGGATAGCTGCAGCTGCCCCTGCGTGGTTGGCAGGGCACTGGCCTCAGTGCTCCTTGCCTGAGCCCAAAGCCAGGTTTGTCATGAGGACGCTGGGGAAAACAGCTGCCTCAGCTAGGTTTCAGACGTGGCACAGGGCTGCAGCGAGTGTGGGATTAGATCACTTTGCAATGCACACTCACATTTAAGGGACATGTTATTTTTTAAAAGACCCACTGTTTAATAATCCATAGGATGCCAGATGGACAGTTGGTTCAGGACACTTGAACAGCTGGATTTTCTTTGAGAATAATAATGAGGGAATTTCATTGTGAGGCTTCCACACTGAATCCCTCCCCATTTTCTCATGATGGACTAAAAGGAAGGATGAGGAGCACTGAAGTGAACCTGATCTCTCTTCCACGCCAAGGACTGTGGCCAGACAGGGCCCGTCTCCTGCTGCTAACCACACAGGGACCTCTCGAGAGAATGAGCGCAAGCCCTGCCTCCTGCGCTGAGCAGGAGAGGCTTCCCTGCTCTCCACCACACTCCGGCTAATCCAGCCACTCTCAGCAGATCCTCTCTGCATGGCAGGAATGCTTCCTCAGCCAAACAGAAAAATAGAGACTGTTTAAAATGTGCTGGGACATCAGTTCAGGTGACTGAGAGGAACTAGAACCATCTTGTTCCAACTGCAGATCTTGATTGGGCTAACAAAATAGTTTGAACCCAAAGATAGAGTCTCTGGCGTAGAAAGACAACAGACCAAATTGCTGTTTATTTTTTGGCTGAGTCCTGAGTTGGACTCTGGTGTCACGAGGTGTCCTAACCAAAGGCCAGTGAGAATGGCTCAGAGTCTGGCGTGGTGGTGCTGACGCTGGGATTTGGTGAAGTTCTGTCTCACAGATACACAGGTATCTCACTGATCTCTCTATATATGTTCAAATTGGGCCAAAATGACCTGATTTCAGTGAAAAGCATAGTCCCCCAGAGTCGGTGGGGGTGCAGGGGGTGACACGCCAACACTTAGCTGGCATCTCATGGAGAGCCTTGTTTTTGATCTTCGCAGGCTGTGTGACACCAGGTCCTGGGTAAGTCCAGCCCCAGGCTCATTCTGTGTTGTCCAGAGCAAAGGGATTCTGGGTGACAGAGGAGACTGGTGGCAGTACTCAGCTGAAGGGACAGCTATCTTCCAGCCTGGAGCTTGGACCTGCCACGGCCAGTCCTGCAAGGCAGGGACGGCTGCAGTGGCACAGAGCAGTGGTGCCCGATGGCCAGGGCTGGCACGGCGTTGATCCTGGACTGCAGAGGAGGAGAGAGCTCTACGTCTGGGACCTGCGTGGCCTGTGTCTCGGCTGTGGCATTGGGACATGATGTGGTGAGTGTGGGTACATGTCAGGCAATGGAGTTGCCTGCAATGAAAGTCAGGGAGGGTCTTGGTCAGAGTCAGGACAAAGACACTGTCCTTGTCACTCCTGACCAGGGGCTTTCACGCCATGACCTGAAGGCCTGGCATGGGTGCGCCAGCTGTGCCGCAGCGTTTCAGCAAGTGCACGAGCTCCCCCGAGACCTCACACACGGCGGGCGCGGGGTCAGCTCTAGGCAGCCCTCGCTCCCTCCTATGGGGCCTCCGGCAGGTGCGGCCACGGGCACTTGCGGTGGATCCGGGGCCTCTGCTGGACAGAAGGGACCAAAGGCGGCCATCGACTGTGCCTAGCAGGCCCAGCGCCAGCCTCGTACCAGCGTGAGAAGTGACTCCACAGCAGGCGTCCGGGAGAAAGCGAGGGGTAGTGTCCCCCATGCGGGGCCACGCTGGTGACTCAGCCCACCTGCACACCGCTGTCTTCTGGCCTTCCAAGGCTGTCTTCAAGAAATCTTCCCTACCCCATGGGTTTTCAAAAATAAAATGAAACAAACCACAACAGCAGCAACAACAAAAGCCAAAGGAAAGAACCTCTGACTTTCCTCCTCGGGCAGAGGGCTGTTTGTCGCCTTTCAGCTCAAGCAAACACAGGTTCCGTTGTGGCCTGAACTGCTCCTACTCTCACCATTGTTTGGGTTTGCAAAGCCCAGATCAGCCCCAGTGGCTGCTTCTGCCCAAGGCCCCCACCTTCTGCCCCGCCCCCACCTGCCCCTCCCGCACTGCCTCGCTGCTTCTCCACCTGGTAGGGGTGGGCAAATCCCCGGAGCCCCCCAGGCCTGCCCCTGCCCGGGAGTCAGCCGACTGCACCCACCTGCGTGGAGCTCCACTCCCAGCCGTCCGGTTCCCCGGTGTGTGGGCAGCTGTCCGTGCCTTTCTCGTTGTCCCGGAGCCCCATCCCCACTCCTGCAGTGCCACCGCCAACCTGAACGCTGGGGCCTGCCGTGCCTTAAGCTCCCACCCTGCTGCCCTCGCCCTGCAAGGAGCTCCGACCCCTCCTGTGGGGCTCCTGGCACACTCACTGCTGGATGCACACGCTGGTTTGCAGGCCCGGCCGTATGGGGGTTTAGCACCCGCCGCCGGTTTCCAAAGGGGAGCAGGACCTGCAGGTGAGGGTGGCGGCTGAGCTCCTTCTGAATGAAGAGCAGGGAGGAGCTTTCAGGAGGTCACGGGGCAGGAGGGGGGGTGGGAAATCACAGCCACAGCTTCGCACCACTTCCAATGCACCCCCCAACACTGTCAACTCAACGCAGAGGCACCAGGTGATCTCTAGACAGCAGAGGGGACAGCCTCGTTGTCCGAGAGGTCAGCCTGACTCATTAATGGCTTGCTGGCAAACTGGGCCAACAGATGTCAACACCAAGGGCAACCGATGTGGGTGGACTCGGAGTGGGGAGAGAAGCAGGAAACTGTCCTTGTGATGGCTGGCACGTCAGCCTGTCCATGAGGGGCCACTCGAAAGTCTCAGCTGCCAGGCCCTGACATAGGCCAGGGCTCTGCAAAAGCAGCTCTTGCCACGGCCTCAGCTTCGGGCCCATTCGGCCTTTGCGCTGGAGTGGGAGCGGCGGGTGGCAAACGGGAAGGTTGCGCCACAGGGCACTCAGCACCCACGGGCTGCTCGGGTGCGCCCGGCCTCTGGCACCGGCAGAGGGCCTGCGGGATGCCCCGGCCTAGCTCTGGAGGCGGGTCCTGCTGTCTGTGGGGCTGTTCCGACAGCACAGGGAACGCCCACGTGGCCGCCCCACCATGTTCTCGGGACTCACTGTAGCTCCCTGTGGTAGCTG
This sequence comes from Mirza zaza, assembly GCA_008750895.1. NCBI lineage: Eukaryota > Metazoa > Chordata > Mammalia > Primates > Cheirogaleidae > Mirza > Mirza zaza. The sequence continues at coordinate 89,869 of VSMD01069527.1, read as the reverse complement.
GGCTGTCCTGTCAAGTGGGGGCACCTGCTGACACTGGGGCCACCTGGTAAGGTGAGGACACCTGGTGAGGTGGGGATGCCTGGTGAGGTGGGGACACTTGGTGACATGAGGACACTTGGTGAGACAGGGACCCCTGTGAGATGTGGATGCCTGGTTAGGTGGGGACACTTGGTGAAATGGGGACCCCTGGTGAGGTGGGGACACTTGGTGAAATGGGGACCCCTGGTGAGGTGGGGACCCCTGGTGAGGTGGGGACTCCTGATGCAGTCAGGGATGCCGAGTGAAACAGGGATGGAGAAGATTCTTGAGTGACAGGTACACCAGGGACATCTCTACGGATGTGGGAGGGGACTATTTGCGGGGACTGAGATACATCCTAAGGGCTTTTGTCAAGATGTCCTTTTCCATGCAAATGGCCTCAGCCCTCCCTGTCCTTCTCCCCAGATTGCTCCCACCACCTGCTGGCAGAGAAAGGCTGCAAAATATAGACCAAAACACCCTTTGCAAATCCCTACGAGTCTTGACCCACCAACAACATGATCTTGACTAAAACGCAGTTTTTCTTGCTTAGTGCAACAGCAGAGGCAGGAAGGTATAACAGGACGCCAGTGGCAGTCAGGATTGAGGGTGCACCTTGACCTTGCCCTTTCCCCCGTGCAGGACCTGGGGAAATCGCTGATGCGTCTGGGTCTGAGTGTGAACACCATGGCTGTAGGAAGAGTGTTTATGTAGAAGAGAAGCCTCTCAAAGGGGCAGAGAGAGGGCCCGCAGTGGCCCTTTGTCACCTGGTGGGGAGGGGGCTGGGGTGTGTACCTGTGGCTCAGTGCTCCCTGTGTATCTGGTGTCTGTGCAGTGCCACGTGCCCCCTTCTCTGGAGTTTGGTTTCCCACCTCCCTGCTGGGGTGTCGGGAGGACAAGTGGAGGTAACACGGCCGATGCCCGTGCGGAGCTGTGCACAGCCGGCTTGGTCAATGGGAGCCTCACACGAAGATGCAGTCCAGGGAGGCGCAGTCACCCCTGCATGCCTAGATGACGGCTCTGCTGCACAGCAGCAGAGGCCAAGCCGGTGGTGGGACTGTTACGTACTGTGTTCACCCACCACGTGAGCTGCTGGGCTCCACACCTGCCTCCCCTTGGCCCTGCCCCTTGGCACACCATTGACCACTCAGGCAAATGCCACAGGTGGTCACGGTGCCAGCCTTGAGAAAGACTCAGAACAGCTCAAGTCCAGAGAGGGCTGAGCCCCTGGAAACTGAGGTTCTTCCCGCTGCAAAGGCTGGAACAAGATGGGCAGGTGGTCTTGCAGGAGGTAAGGTGCCTGGCACACGGGGCCTAGCTTAGGGCAACTGTGACAGTGACAATGGAACTGATGGGTGAGGATGTGCCGATTGATTCTACTTCCTCACCAAATCCAGACACATGCAACCCTCAAACAGAAAATTTTCTGTTTCAGATCATTTCAGAACAAATATTTTGTGTAATGGCTCATGATGAATAAACCCTGAGTGATTGGGCTGAAAGATGGAAAGACACAGATTAGCTGTGGGACGACCTGCCTAGGGACACTGATAGCAACTGTAACCACCTGCTGGTGCCAGGCACTGCACATTCCCTAGCAATCCTACTGGCCTTATTGATTATCCTCTCCTAGAGTGAGGTTCAGAGAGGCATAGACATTTATCCAAGATCACACGGCTAGAAAATAGCACAAATGGATTCAAATCCAGGCTGGTTTTGACCCCAAACCCATGCTCTCTATGGCCAGGTGACTCTGACTCTTCCAGGGATGTTGGGCTTCCATATATCCTTCTTAGGGTTAAGGTCTTAGAGTATGTTTTGGACTGTGAGAGACAAACACTAGGTGGATCTTGGATTTGACTCAGGAAGACAGTGCTAATAATTCTCAGAATATTAAATGCTCAAGGTCAAAGGGGACAGCGGCAGGTGGGGACATCAAAGCTGCAGTCCTTGTTCCAGGGCAGCAGTCCTTACCCTCTCTGCTATACCCTGCACACCTGACCAAGCAAATCAGGATTTCTGGGCCTGAGAGCCAGCCATCGGGAATTGTTTAAGTGCCAGGGGTGACATCGCTGTCCTAGAGAGGGTGTCTGTGTCACTGAGGGACTTTATTCATGGTGTTCAGGAGGGCACGCAAGCCACCAGGGCCACTGTGGCTTTCGGGGCCCTCCTGCTGTTTTAGCAGCTAGGCCTGGCAGCTCCGCAGTTACTTAAACCACAAGTAAAAAGAATAACTGAAAGCCAACAACGCCCATTAATCAGAAAGAAAAGTCTTAAGCAAAAAAGCTAAAAGATAATTTTTGTTAAGTAATGAACACTCATAAAACAGCAATGAAATGGTATTAAAATGTCTGTGATTACTTATTCCTCAGCATTCGTCTGATAACTTAAGCAGCAGGAAGCAACAGTTGCACTTAAAAAAATGACAAGAAAATAGCTATTCATTGAGTCGACAGAGTAAGGCCCATCTCGAGTCCAGGTCACTAGTGTCATTGCTCATCACCAGGTGAGCGTCCACCAGGGCAGTCACTGGAGAAGCACCCCTGGTGTGTCCGCTGCCTGGGGTTTCTGGAGCAACCGTGGGGCTCATTCTTGAGGAGTCTCGCTGGGGGCTGTGGCCCGTCTCCCCATCCTAGACTGACCGGGTCCCAGGATTGCGTATTGCTGCGGGTAGCTGCTGAGTGTGGACACGTTCTGGGGGAGGCCCGGCGCTCCTGGGCTGGGCAGCATGAAGGGGTGGAGCGGGCGGGTCCTGTGCCAGGGTCCCCGGCCCTGCATTCTCAGGCCAGGCCAGTCTGCAGAGCACGGCCCCCTTCTCTTCCTGCAGGGAAGGTGCGTGGACCAGAAGGACACAAGGAGTCAAGCAGGGCCACAGACAGAAGAGTGACATGTCCCTCGCCCTCTGCCTATCGCACTGTATTCCATAAAAAATAAACGCATTTTTAGTGTTTGTATATTGCTAACGCGGTGGCATTCGGGCACTGCAGAGAGCCGCCTTGCTGTTAATCCGCCAGAATCCATCCAGAGACAGCCTCTCGGGTCTGGATCTTTGGAGCTTGCCTTTGGAAGGATTAGCAGTGCCCGTGTGTCTGGTGCTCTACACAGTGCTGTGAAAATGGAATTAGAGGGTAAAAACAAAAGAGATCCATGGTAGAAAACCCCAGGGCTTCCTGGCATCGCTTGGCAATCATCCGTTCTGTACAGCATCATGCGGGGGCTGCCCGGGCCAGCGCCGCGGCCCCTGCGCCCACACCGCCCGGCGCTTCCGCTCCGCGCCCGCGGGAAGCTCACAGGTGGTTGTTCTTGGAGAGGTAGGCGATGAGGGCCACGGCCACGCCCACGTAGACGCCGGTCCCGATGGTGATGGACAGCACTGCCAGGAACAGGGCCCGCCGGGAGCTGATGCTGGCCTGGTGCAAGTCCCCCTTGGCCACGGCCTTGTTGGTCTGCAGAGTTGGAGAAGAAGGGAGTCGAAGTGAGCGCGTCAGAACAAGCAGTGGGTGGGCCTTGGCTATGGCTTCTGGTTCCAGAAAGGCCTTGCCAGGGCCGGAGGTGAAGTTGCACATGCGCCCGGCTATGGCCGAGGACCACTGCAAGGAGGGCTGTGGGGCAGGGGCCTGTAGCTGCAGGGACAAGGGCTGGGAGCTGCCCATCGGAGTTCCTCCAGGCTGGGGTCTGGGGTCCCCGGCACCTGTCTCAGAGGGAGGGGCTAAACATCTCCAGTGTCGCTTTCTACCCAGGAACGGCGTTTTGTTTGTTAGAATAACACCTAACTTTCTAAAGCCCGTTCACACTTACCATTGCTCCCACCTCCACTACCCGGCAGGCGTACGGGGAAGGAGATGAGAGCTCTCATTGCCCAGAGAGGAAACGCTGCGCCAGGCTCTCTGAATCCCCTGCAGGGCGATGACACGTCATCCCCAGCTTGGCGAGCCCCCCCGAGACCCGGACCCGGTTCCGTCCCTGACCGTGCCCCGCCCACGCCACAGTCGGGGCTAGCAAAATCCATCACCAATAAAATCTTCCACGTAAGACCGACACCCACATTCCCGAGTGTTCAATCATATAACGAGGTGTTGGCCTAAAACAATTTAGATTCCCGGGGTTGTGAGGGACCCGTGGAGGTTTGGACGCTGCTCCTGATTGGGTTTCTGTGGCAAACCCAGCATCCCCAATGCCAACCCTCCGGTCATGGAGACCCACGTGGGTGAGAAGGCCCCGGGCTGCTGCCCTGCCTCCCTCTCGCTCTCTCAACTTCTGGGCCTTTAATTATAGATTTTATTTTTTTCTCCCACTACATTTTGCTTTGGAATGGAGTTGGGAGCTCACCATGAGCAATTTTTCAGGAAACAGAGCTAAGGGAACGCAAAATGGGAAGCCTCCTAGGACAACAGTAATTAATTAATTACGCCATAATTAGCTGAGTCTCGCTTTGTCTAGCAGCGCTCCCCACCCCTGCAATGCCCTGTGACATGATTTACTGTAATTGCCCGTCCTCAGTGGAGACTCCAAACGCCAGCGCTCGTTAGAATCACGGCTTTGTGGCTGTCCCCGCTGTGGCCGGCTGTGCAAAGGGGTGCAGAAAGGAAGTGGTGGGGTCACCTGCCTGCGGCACTCCCTGACCCCTTGGCTTCCCCGTCTCAGCAGGGTTCACACATCGGAGTAACGACCTGCTCTGCTTGGCTGTAAGCCCGCCAGGCAGGGCCAACGTCCCCCTTGTCCGCTGTGGTCTCCCTGGAGCCTGGCTAGTGCCCCGGGGGAATGGCAGAGACTCAGTAACTATTAACTCACGTGCACCCCGGGTACCCTGGGCATTCAGGAGGAAGGGGGTGGCACTGGGCAGTCTCTTGAGCCCGGCTCTGTGGGTTCTGAGCACACACGGCGCTGGAGCTCTCGTGCCCAAAGCCGACACAACTGCTTGGCAATCACATTAGCTTCTTTACTGCCATTCTCCACACCGGGGGAATTTGATCTGCATTTTTATATGCTTGGTTCCAGGGCAACTGTTCCAAGAGACTTAGGCAAGGTGGCATGTTAGGGGCCCCACAGGTGGAGATATTCTGACAACAGCAAACAGATAAAGCCATAACACCACGACAGAGAGTTCCTGGGGTCCGAGCTCCCAAGAGGCAGACATGTCATTTACATTACACAGAGCAGACACTGTGGCCTAACAAAGGTGATTCCCTGGAAAACGGTTAACTGCCGCTGCAAAACTGCTTGTGCCTCCCACTGAGAGGCTGCGGACTGGAAGAAATGTCCTCTATGCTGAGGCTGAGTTCCACTCCCCTGCTGTGTGACATCTCCTCTTCCTGAGAGGACTCAGAGATATTCCAAAGTGCCTGGCTCTGGGCTCTCTCACCGGCCCACTTCTCTTAGCTCTAGAGTGAGTTTCCAAGCTTTTGCCAACCTCTTCACCTCCTTTCACTGGAAGTTACCCACTGTTGTTCGAGGTTTTGGAAAAATCACAATTTTCTTCGAGGAATATCCCTGCTGCTTTGTTTTTCCTACAGTCGCTATTTTTAGGGGCAAGGCCAGATGTTTCCATGCTCCATTTGTGGGGAGGAGCCAGGTCCAGGCACAGCTGGGGCACCTCCAGTCAGTGCCATCCCTGCCACCTGCCACCAGGGCTTCTGCAAGACGCTGCCTCCCGAACCATTTCTCTGGAAATTTATAGTCCTCGATACTTTATGGCTCATATTTCTTCTACTACCAATAGCTGTCTGGCTGGATTACATTTCTTTGCATTATTGTAAAGGGTATTTCCATTATTTATTACCATCTAGCATTCGCCACGCGCTGAAAACGTTCTAGAGTCATACTTGAGAAAGTGGCAGACTCAGCCTAATGTTCTGAATGTGAACACCAGGGTCACCTAAACGCGAACCACGGGATGGAAGGTTCTCTGGGGCAAATGGTCACACTCAAACCCCAAAACGCATGCCATGTCTCTTTCCTACATGGATTATGTTTAGGCCCAGGTATATTCTGATGACACCTCTACCCCCTACCCTTTTAGCAAGTCTTCTAAGTCATTAAAAAAAATAAACCTTCTCTTGTTAGTTAGGTCCAAATGGCAGAGAGGAGACAACTTATGCAACCAAATGTACCAACTGTGCTTGGTTAAAACCCAACTCAAATACCAGCTGACCCCTAGATCGCCACCTGGGCACTGGCACCAAGCCAACCCGACCCCCTGCTGGGATGGACTGCTGCACCTGGGGGGGGTAGCTTCCTAGGGAGACATCTGAGTGTCCCTGTCCTCCAGGCCAGCCCCGTCTGTGGATCTCAAGAGAGATCCACAGAGAACACGGTGACAACACTTTGGACACCAGCGGGAACAAGGGCTGCTGTGCCAGGCTGCTGTGGAACAGGAGGCTGCGACTACCATCCCATCCTCCCCCATTCTCCACAGGGGATGGAGAAGCCACCAAACCTTGTGAGCAGCCTTCCTGCGGGGCTTCCTCCCGAAGCCTGGGCCAGAGCGGCTTCCGCACACTCGCTTGGCCCATCCCACGTGCTGGAGAGCAGCCTGCCACAGCTCCTCTGGACTCAGGCTTGGTTTGCACTCGAGGGCCGGGGCTGTGGGGCTGGCACAGTTCAGGCGTGGGTACAGGGGACTCAGGAGTCCCTGGGGAAGGGCGAGGGGCTCTTGTGCTCCGGCCCAGGTGGCTCTCCTTGTCTGGGTGCTGCCTCCTGCTGCCCCTGCCTGCTCACCCCTGCTGCCTGGGAGGGTGGCTGGGCCACACCAGCAGCCCACGCTCCTCGGTGCCCACACGGTACCCCCAGGTACGGCCAGCACCCCCTCTCTTTAGGGCGTCACAGGTATCCAGAAGGCAGGTTGTTAAGGAACAATAGTGATCATAAGAGCATAAGAAGTTCCATTATTAAATCGGAATTAGAGCTGGAATCAGAAGAACTGACAATTGTCACCCATCCCCATTCCTCAGATCTGAATAGCGGTAAATGGCCACACATTTGCATAATGGCTTTCCCTGTGTCCATACTTCATTTAAAAAAAGTATTTATATACATTATAGAGAATATGTATTTTGTAATACGTATTATATATACTACATATATAAAATTTCATACCAAGTGTAACACTCTGAGAACAAGTGCACAATTCCTCAGTGCACAGCTTGGTGACTCTCCACAATGTGCACCCGCCCGTGGACCTGGCACTCACACCAAGAACAGTGCGTACAACCATGCAGGCCTGCCTCTGTCCCTTGCTGTGGTCCCCAGCAGTGCCCACTATCCTGACTTACAGCTCCCCGATCAGCTTCGCCTGCCTTGGAACGTCCTGCCAACAGAGCCTGCAGATCCTGTAGCTCGTGCCTGGGCCTGGCTCCCCACACTCCGTGTGAGATTCGCCCCTGCCGTGTGCAGTGACAGTCCATGCACTCTCCAGGGTCCTACCACAGGAACAGACTGCAGTTTATCTGTTCATTCCCCTGCACAAAATGCATTTGCAAAGTTTCTAGTTTTGGGCTCTTAAGATAGGGCTGCTATGAACGTTCTAGTTTTTTTTTTTTTTTGATGAGTGTATAGACTTATTTTTGCTGGCTGTATAGCTAGGAGTGGAACTGCTGATAGGGGATGCATATATTCAGTCTTTTCAATAGTTTTCACAATCAAAGCAGTATGTACACAGGGTTCTAAAAAATACACGACACCAAAAGGTTTATAAAATAAAACGTCAGCAGCAACGTCTTGGGCACTTCCCTACCTCTGAGGTCCTTTCCCAAAGACATATTTTTAACTTTGTTAGTGGATCTGTCTGCTATTTACTTCTTTCTCAAGAAGTTACAATTTTTAAAATTTTTTGATCTATCAATTTGTCAACGATTTATCACTAACTAGTTAGCTTTCTTACAACCCCTTCCCATTGCAAACCCTTCCTCCCTTCCACTCCATGGTCACCACACTTAGTCAAGCTGTTATTTTGACCACGTGCATGCTATTCACTGCTGAGCCAGGTGCACTGCTTCATGTTTCTTTCCCCAGCCTCAATTCCTATAGTTTTTCATCTGTTCCACGGACTTATCCTCTGTCTTTGCCATATCCATCAATACCCTCTCAACATAATTTTTCAGGATATAATCAAACATATCAGATAATCTATCAATTCCTTCTTATTTCCTGCATATCACACTTCTGGGGACTCCTGTCACTCTGCTGCAGTTGAAATTGATTGCTCTTTGGTGTCTCATCTTGTGAATTCCTTTTGCTTTCTTTCTGTGTCACAGTTTTTGTTTCCTAGACCTCAGGCCTATCTCAGGAAGACTTATCCCTCAAACACATGTGGCTGAAACTCCTGGGAATCAGTGCATGGGTGGTATGCTTTTGAGACTTTGCATGTCTGTAAATGACCATGTTCTACCACCATACCTGACTGACAGTTTGGCTAGGTATAGAATTCCACATTGGAAATAATTTTTTCTTGGATTTCTGAAGGCCTTGTTCCAGACTCTTCTTGTTTCCAATACTGTCAACAATTTAGCATCATCCTCATACCCTCTTCACTGCTGTGACCTTTCCTTCTCTCTAGAAGCTTTTAAGGAAGTCCCCTTATCCCAGGTGTTCTAAAATGTTGATTTAAAAGAACTTGTCTCTGAATTAATTCTCCGACTGTTTGTTTCTTACTTTCTTTCCTTCTTTCTTTCTTCATCATCTATCTCTTTCCTTTTGTTACATCTTATGGGGAATTTCTTCAACCATCCTCCAAGCCTCCTATGGGATTTTATTTGGACTATTATGTTATTTAATTTCCGAGAACTTTTTTTATTCTTTCACTTTTGCTTTCTCATAACTTTCTGTTTTTGCTTGAAAAAGTTCATTTTATTCCTCATATCTCTGAAAGTATTAATGACATAGATTTTCAGAAAGACATTTTTCTGCTTCTTGCACTGTCTCTCTATGCAGATTCCCCCCTTACCCTCCCCCAATTGCTCAGGTCTCATTGTTGTCATGGCAGAGCTTTCTCACATGTGGGCAATGGCTGCTGCTGTTTAACACTCAAGAGCACCAAAAGGCCAATTATGCAAATATGGTGCTGACTGGCGAGATTTCCTAGCGTGTTGATTAGGCAGCAGGCTGTCTTTTTAACTTTTTTTTTGGCTTCAGCACAACAGCATCTATTGATCTTTGGAGAATGTTTATAAGCTGAACTGTGTTCCTCCAAAATTCATATGCACCCCAGCACCTCAGACTGTGACTGTATTTGGAGATGCCTCTTAAAAGAGACAATTAAGGTTTAAATGGAGTTCTTAGAGTGGACTGGTGTCCTTAAATGAAGAGGGCATTAGGACACAGTCACACGAGAGGGGGGACCCTGTGAAGATGCAAGGCAGCCATCTGGTGGCCCAGAGACAGGCCCCAGAAGAAACCAACCCTTGAGATCAAGACACCTTGATCTTAGATTTCCAGCCTCCAAAATTATGAAAGAAATTTCTGTTGTTAAGTCACTCAGTCTGTGGTATTTTGTTATGGCAGCCCCAGAAGACTAATTTAGGGACTCAGTTTCTCCCGGGACAAATCCCCTAAGCTCCTGGCTGGTGGCAAGAGCCTGGAGGGTGCGGAGCTCAGAGGCCAGGCCTCACTGCTCACCTCGCGCTGCACTGGGTCAGGCATCTCCCTGGCACCCCCTTTGTGCCTGGCGACATTCTCACCTTGGCAAGCACCTGGTCTCCCACCAGGATGAAGACACGCCTGAGGCTGAGCCCTGGTGACGGGAGCCAGGACTAGGTGCTTTACTGATTAGGAAATCCTAAAAAAAAATCTCCTGATCTAGGTTGATGCCTTCTCCACGTCTCGCCTGGCCCTGGAGCTCCCAAGCCCTGCGTCTGCGTGGATGGATGGGCTGGTTCCCACCGGCATTTTCACAGAAGCCTTTCAAACCCAGCTGCATGGCACAATCTCCAGTCCTCCGTCTGCTGACATCTTCCAAAACGTGCTTACATCTGTTGCCCGTTGCTCCATGTCCATTCTCTTTTTCTTTCATGGTTTTATACTTGTTATTCTATTGCCATAATTTTAATAAAGTTTTTAGGAAGGAGCTGCGATAACGCACACATTCAGGCTGCCATGTGTCACTGGCAGTTGATCCCTTTGCTCTTACTGTCGTCCCAGCTTAGGCTGGCCCCAGTGCTGGGCCTGGGACGAGGATACAGGGCCGGCAGCTTACTTGGAGGTGATCCCAGGAGCTGCCGTGAGAAGGCAGAGAGGTGAGTCAGGGAGGCTGGGGAGCCGGCACAGGACGGGTCAGTTTGCAGGGCACAGTTGTGTCCATTCCACTGCAGCCATCTGGAGGACTGCGCCAAGGTGCCCCCTTGGGGACAGGAATCAGAGGTACTTTGGCCCCAGTTCCCTCCACCATTGCTTGAGGGCTGCCCCTGGGCCTTGACTTCCTCACATTCCTGGCCTCCGCCTCACATGGCCAGGCATTCTGCTGTGAGCAGAGAAAAAAGGGCTGCAGTCCTGGCAATAAGAACCATGAGTGCCAATGGCATACGCGTGTGGCACTGGCGTCACCTGCTCTGTGTCTCAATCAACTGCTTTGTGATGTTTCCATTATTGCCACACCCCCATAACCGGCCTGATAAATCACATCAGGCCACTTGGGATTACCAAAGAAACTGCTGGATTTACTGAAGTTAGAGCCAACCGTGTGCTCGCTGAGGGCTGGACAGGCCCCAGGGTGGGCACACTCAGAAACTTCCCAATGTCCCCTCTGGCTTCTGGTTTTCGTGGTGTGGGAGGGGTCAGAGCGAGGAGCGCAGGGGACACACCTCCGCCAGGCAGCGTAGGAGGAGGGGTGAATCCCGGGGCTGAACACCAACAGAGGAGCTTCTAGAAGTCAACTCTGAGACAGGCTGGGGATATGGCGTCTCTTTGATCTCACCTCTCATCTTGCTTGAGGGAGGAGCCCCACTTGTTAACATTTTCCCCTTCCTAGGACTCTGCCTGGCTTTGCCATCAATCCTGTTCCTCAGATGCAACTTGAGGACCGGGCTACCTGCTCGAGCATCGTTCTTCAGTGCTGCATCTCTATGGGGAGAGCTGGCTGTTCTGATCACCTGCTGCTGTGCGACAGACTACTGCAAAGCTTGGAGGTTCGAATGACAACCATCTTATCTATCCCATGACTTCCGGGTCAGGAGTCCTACTCCGCATGGCATTATCATGCATGACGTCCAGCTGGTGGCTGGGCTGCTCAGGAGGGTCCAAGATGGCTTTGCTCAAGCCTGGTGCCTTGGCCTCCCCAGCATGATGGTCACTGGTGGCTGAATGACTTATGTAGGAGCTCGGGGCCCTGCACGAGTGCTCCAGGACACCCAGGCAGGAGCTGGGAGTTTCTCATTGCTACCAGCCACAGAAGATACAAATGTCACTCCTGCTGTGTCCTACTGGTTACAAGTGAGTCAGGGGGATCAGCCTGCACTCAAGGGGGAGGACACAAAGGGAGGCATGTCTTGGGACATGGAGCCACCTTTCATCTACTGCTGTGGCAACTGCTGTCCACCAGGGACTCCACTTCCACCTGGATGGCCCAGCAGAGGTGGCTTTGCTTGGGAAGTGGCATCCCTAGCTCACTGTTTATTAGACTTGTAGAATAATTTTTGCAGCTAAGCAAATTTCCTTTGCTTTCAGTAGATAGCAAAATAATTCAGAGATATGCTTTTTCTGATTTCATCATATGCTTGGTTTACGCATGCTCGTTTTTCTTCCTTTGCCACCCATTAACCCACAGTCTCTTGCTCTTGACCAAGAGAGACATTTGTGACATTTCTGTGGCCTTTCCCTACAGTCAGTGCAGCTGTAGCCGTGGGCCCAAGATGCAGTTTGGGGCACGACCCCAGTGCAGTGATGCTCACAGTCAGCCTCTCTGCAGGGAGGCAAACAGGTGAGTTATAGAGTGTTGGCCCCAGCCAGGCGCGGTGGCTCATGCCTGTAATCCTAGCACTCTGGAAGGCCGAGGCTGGTGGATCGTTTGAGCTCAGGAGTTTGAGACCAGCCTGAGCAGGAGCAAGACCTCGTCTCTGCTAAAAACAGAAAGAAATTAATTGGCCAACTAAAAATATATACAGAAGAAATTAGTCGGGCATAGTGGTGCATGCCTGTAGTCCCAGCTACTTGGGAGGCTGAGGCAGTAGGATAGATTGAGCCCAGGAGTTTGAGGTTGCTGTGAGCTAGGCTGACTCCACAGCACTCTAGCCCGGGCAACAAAGTGAGTCTCAAAAAAAAAAGAGTGTTGGCCCTGAGTAAACACCTATTAACAAACACAAGGAAGCTAAAGTGATGAGGGAACACTGATCAAAACAAATGTAAATATGACTATCAAGGACAAGAAATAAAGAATCATTGCCGTCCAACAGCGGTGAGCTCACACAGCTCACCCGCCCTGGGGGTGACAGTGAGCTTTAAGAGGTACGAGATGTACTGCCTTTTCCAGGAATGTGTATTTGTTGTCATGGTTTGAAACAGTCAATTTCAATATATGCTGCAAATGATTGGAGCTGACAGCAGCATCCCAAGGAGGACAGTGACCCCAGCTGGGTAGGTGTGGCGAGCTTTCTGAATTCGACACTTCAGTGCTTATGGTAAACGGCCCGATGTTTTCCTCAACTGGAGAATCTGTACACAATACAGAGCTGAATCTTCTGTAATTCAAGTTACAGAAAAAAGAATGGAGACGATGTTCCCCCAACCACTTCGTTTCGCTTGGCTCGATGGCGCTGTCCACGGACGGACACAGTGAAGCCAGGGATGATGTCGGGTGGTGCCCAAACGCAGGAGACCACACGAGAGACACGCAGTGAGACATGCTCGTTGGGGACTAAGGAAGGATAGTCAGATATGGCTGGGAGGGCTCAGCACACATTGGATAAATCATTTCTTGCTAGTGTAGCTGGCAAACTTGCAGCTTTCTGTTTATAAACACGATGTCTCCTGGAAGGTAGATGCAGCCTCCTACGAATGCTTCTTTCCAGCCGGTTCACCTAGACAACAGCCTTGGGGGCTGGTCAGGATGATGCATTCCAGACGCAGAAATGGAGGCCGGGAACGTGTGAGTGACAGACGTGGGTCACAGGGTTAGTAAGGGTCTGGGAATGGAACTAGATTCTCTGAACCACATCCAGTGTCCTTGCTGTTCCGCAAGCTCCCCCATTCTGGTGTAGTGGGTAACTGTGGCCACGGGGCCACTGTGGCTGACCTGGGGAGCTGTTTGGTGGCCCTCTCCTGCCCATGTAATCCCCACCTGCCATCTCTCTGTTGCACAGAATGTGCCAAAGGTGAGTGTGTGCCATGGGGAGGAATAGTTACCTACTTCTGAATCACAGTTTTGGTTGCATTTTCTATTCTAATCTTGTCCTTTGGTACTATTACTGGCACTCATCCCTGAATGGTGATAGATGGGTCTTGCATCCCAGCGAGATGGCAAACTGGATGACAGGCGATTCCTCCTGCTGGGAAGGCACAGAACCCAGGCAGCCCACTGGCAATTCACTCCCAGAGACAGGTCGGGGGGACTGTGGCTGTGTTTCTAATGGCTTGAGGGGAAAGAGGATTTGGTCTTTGGTCAGGGCAGAACCCATGCATAAATTCCATAGCCCCAAAGAGTATTCTTTCCATGAAAGGAGGCTAGAAACTTCCCCCACAGTCCTGAGAAACCAGAGAGCGAGCTTTGTGTCTGTCCTGGAACTTGAGTGAGCAATGGAAACCTCAGGGCCAGGCCAAGCAAGATGTGGGCTCTGAGTATGTATCTACGCCCAGTGCAGGAATCCTGCTGAGAAAACAAAATATAAATGGATTCAGCACTGAAGCTGAAGAAAACACAAAGATGGTCTCTATGAATGATGACAGTTTCACAACCTATAGCTTATGGGTTTCTAGTAGGAAATAAAAAATAATCCTAGATCTAGATAGAGCCACAATAGAAAACTATAAACTGCATGAAAGGGAACAACACAAAAGGGTGGTCAGCTGATATTCCACCCAAAATAAAGCTAGTACTTCCAGAATTAAATTATTCCAAAACAATTCTATTTTAATGTCTTTGAGATTATTGTAGAGAGTTCTATGTAAAATCTGACAACATTCTCAAAGAGATTAAAATACTTGAAATAATTTAAGTGATTAAGAAGGAACAGAATTCCATAGTGAATAATAGACTACACTAAAAAGTGGGAAAAAAAATCATGCTTGGAAAATTCCACAGCTAAAATTTTCAGAAGTGAAGAGTATAGAGTACTTGTCAAAAAACCCAAAGATGTGAGTTACACAGCACATTGATCAGGTGCAACTGAAGACAGTATTTGTAAGCTGGAAGACAGATACAAGGGAATCAGCAGGTAGGCAACGAAAAACAAGGGGACGGAGCTCACAGAAAGAGAAGATCCAACATACAACCAATAGGGATTCCAGAAGGAGAGAATGGAGAGAATGGGGTAGGGGCAATATTCAAAGTGGTAACTTCTGGGGACTGTCAAAATGAAGACAGATATGAGTCTTCAGATCAAAGCAGTTCACCAAGCTCTGAAAAGAATAAATAATCTGAATGCACAGTGCATGGGCTTGAAGAATCGGCAAAAGGCTGAGTTCTAAGCCCTTCCTATCTCCGTTTTGCTGTTTTAACTCTTGGCCATCTTGTCAACACCCATAGCTTCGACTACCACCTATCTATAGGGAACTTCTGGTTTTCCAACTCACATACACAACTGGTGTCTTCACCTGGATATCTCAAAGGTAACCTCAGATCCAAACTTGCCACCATCCCTCCTGGCCACTGCCCCTTCCCCATCACCACTGAGGCCAGTCTTCCTCATTACCCACGTGTCCAGCAATCTTAAGAGATCCTAAGGGACGGGCAGTTTTGCCCCAAAGCCCTTAATTTAGATTTCCTTCTGTTTCACTGATTCTATCTTTGACTAAGCCACAGGCTTCTATCTGCTGCCCTTCAGGCTGGCTAATCTGGAGCAAGAATGGAGCACATCTTAAAAATAAGCATCACGTGATCTCCCGCCCACACTTCTTTCCCCTCTTCCTTCTTGAATCAGCCCCTCAGAAACATCCTATCCATAACAGGGCCCTCTGAGACCTGCCCAGGGTGGTCTCACCTCCCTCTCCATTCCTGCTCCCTTTTCTGCAGCCTTGCTGGGCGAGTCTCCCTGGGGCTTCCTCTCAGCCTGCAGGGCCCCTGCCCATCTCAGCATGATTATTCAGTACCCAGGGAGGGGTCCCCTGGCCCCCAGTTTGGGTGACGCTTCCCTGTGCCATGCTCTCACAGAGCTGTGACCTTTCCATTGATGACATTTACTAAATTAAAGTTGGGGTCCCCCTAGCCTGTAAGCCCCCAGGGAACAGAAGTCACCTTTTTGTCTTCAGCACGACACAGCACCTCCCACATGGATGGTACTCAACAACAGTCCTTTAACTGATAAAGGATTTTCAGCAGTTCTTATTTTTTAGTTATGTCCAAAACACTTGAGTGAGTCAGTACCTATCCCAACATGAATTCCAGCAGCATGCTGATGAGGTGACAGGCATGAGGTGCTCTGGGGTGCTGGACCCCACCAGTGGCACTGGCCCCCACCAGTGGCACATGTCACAATGCCGACTGCTGACACAGAGGCTCCCGCAGGTTGGCCCTGCTGTGGCCCAACTCAGCTTAGATGCTCATTTCTAACAGTCAACTCTTCCTTCTAGCACAGCTTGCTTCGCAAAGAGTTGGATCTGAACTTCCTAAAACGGTTTTGTGTCTGCAGCTGGGAGCGGCCCATGCCGGGCTGGTGCTGGGCTCACTCCTGGCCCGCCTGGCCTCTTCATGGAGCCTCCCGGCCTCCTGATTGGCCGCAGAGACGGCCAGCTGGGGTGTGCACCTCCCGGTTCCACTCCTTCAGGGGCCTGAAATTTGTTTTTGTTTTCCTGTTGTAAGAATTCCTGACCTGAACTACCCCCAAACATGTGATAATATAGTAGGAAAGAGGAAATCGGGCCCGAGAATCCATTCTACAGTCGGGTGAAAGGAAGGTGGGTGGTCACAGCAGACACCACTGGGAAGGGATGATGTGCCCTGTGTGTCCTCGGATCCTTGGTGACACCAGGACACACTCTGCAGGGCAGCTGCTGCAAATCACAAACCTCCTCTCTTAAAAGGAAGTGTCCACTGCGAGAGAGGGGACTTCAGGTAAGTTGACTTTGCTTCTTTCTTCCTCAGAGGCCTGTGAGCCCAGCAGCAATGGGTGAATGTTTATCTGCCCCCAGTCCGTAAGTGAAAGCCCTAACCACGCCCCGCCACGTGATGGTGTTAGGAGGTGGGGCCTTTGTGAGGTCACTGGGCTTGGATGAGGTCATCAGGCCATACCCCCAGTGGGACTGGGGCCCTTGTATGAAGAGGAGATCCAGGAACTCTCTCTGCAAACACAGGAGAAGGTGGATGTCTGAAGCCTGGACGAGGACCCTCCCGCCCCGGACTGTGCCGGCACTCTGATCTCTTCCTGCCTCCTGTGAGAGATGGGAGCTGCTGTCTAAGCCACCCAGGCTGTGGTGTCTTGTTCCGCAGCCCAATCTGACTAACACACACTTCCTACTCTTTCGCAAACCTTTCACAGGACTCCCTAATTACTAGAAGAAAACACCCGTTTCTTGAGCTTTTTAATCCTAGATGTAAAAGGGCCCTTCCCTTTGGGAAGCAGGTTCCAGTTTCACCAGTCATGTCAACTGGGGTATTTTCTGAAATGTGCCAAGGTGCCCCTGCTCCCTCTGATTTCTTGAGAGTGGCCACTGGAGGGGCACCCTGACATTTCAACTCTGAGCTGACAAATGCCTCTTCTTCCCCAAAGATGCCTGTAAGCCCCCATCCCTGTGCCACACTTTGGGACATCTGCCAGACCCCTCCCCAAAGAAAGAGTTTGTCCCAAAGAGGAGGTTCCTATAGTACTGTTTTTCCTTTTCCGACTGAGGTGATCAGTATGGAAAGGAAAGCTCCTATGAAGGCATGCTCCAGAAGACCCTTTCCTCTGAAGCATTACTTGATGCCATATGTATGCAGGATAGACAGGTTCTCTTCGATTCTGCTGCATGCATTGCCTCAAGTCAGCTCAGGTGAGCAAGTTTTCATGCCATCAAGAAAGTGCTGTCATTTGCTCTGCCTGTGTGTGCAAACTCCTCCACCGTGTAGTCCCCTTGGGTCCCCTGACTGGGAGCAAAAGGCAGACTCATGAGTGTGCCTACAGGGACATCCTTGTTAGAGCTGCTAAGGAAGTGACCACTATTGGATGCAAGCTAACAAGAAGCTGCTTATTTGGAATGAATAAAAGCAAAGAGAAGAAATTTCCTTTTATTAGACTGAAAAGAATAAGATTCAAAAGCATAAGTTAGGGTCTCTGTCTTGGCCCATTTTGTGTTGCTAAAACAGAAAAACTGAGACTGGGCAGTTTATTCAAACAAGAGGTTTATTTGGCTCACGATTCTGTAGGTTGGAGATTCTGTAGGCTGGAAAGTTCAAGACTGGGCAGCTGCCTCTGATGAGGAACTCAGGCCACTTTAAGTCACTACTGGAGGCAGAATGGAGCCAGCAGGTGCACAGAGATTGTGTGGTGAGAGAGGAAAGTGGGGGTGCAGGCTCTGTTTAACCACCAGCTCAGAGGGAACCTAACGGAGGGAGGACACTAATGTATTCAGGAGGGATCTGCCCCCATGACCCAAACTCCTCCCACCAGCCTCACCTCCCAACACCACACTGGGGATCAAATTTCAACATGAGGTTTGGAGGGGACAAAAATACAAATCGTAGCAGTTCCCTAGCCAGCAGGAGCAGTAACTGGGAAACCACGCTGTGAGTGCACAGCACTGCTGCCGGAGGTTTATGCAGTGTGTGCATGTTCCCTGCTGTCTGAGCTCCTCTGGGCACTGGAGAGACACACATGGGTTCCTCAGAACAGCATGTGGGGCTTCAAAATGAGATGCTGGGTTCAAAAGGGCAGGTCTCCACGCTGACATCCAATGCGGCTGAAGAGGAGCTCAGATGTGAACGTGAGGGCTTCCTGGGCAAGTGCATGCTCTGCTGCCTTCTCTGCAGGTGGATAAAGGCAGCTCCACTCGAGACAAGGTTACACGATAGGATCTCCAGGCGAACTGCAAGCCTGGCATCCCTCCAGGTGAGGGAGGTGCTTCCATTCCTGCAAGCTGTTGCTGGAGCTGGTCAGCACCAGGGTTCTCACCACAGCCACTGGGTTAGGAAGGGAGAAGCAGTCTGAGTATTCTGGCTCCTAGGACTGTGGAGATGATATCACACATGGATTTGCTGAGCATTTCAGCCTGTGAGTAAAATATAAACTAGATGGTAGCCACAGAGACTGGTGCTATGCCAGCCTCTGCCTCGCTCAGCCCAGGCGCAGCCCAGGAGTGGCCCTGTGGCTGGTGGCGTGGAGGCGGCAGGATCTTCTGCTGGTCCCGAGAGTGGTTTGCGCAGAGGCTCAAGGCTGGGAGCTGACCTCACATGCTGGGGCGGTCTTTCCCCTGCTCCTTCTTCTTCTCTCCCTCTTTTCTTTGGAGCCCTGTGTCGGTCTTCCTTGCTTAGCTATTTCCGTGGGAGCCACAGCCGCAGGAACAGATGGTGCCAGTTCAACCAGCAGCACCCTGCCCGGCAGTGTGGGCTGTCGGCTAATGGCTACAAAGCCGGCTATTTGGTCTTCTCATCTCATGTTTTGGGTAAACGGGCGGTATTCCTACTCAGATGATCTAAACCCAACAGGGTGCAGATGCTTTCAGTTGAAATAATTATGAAAAGAGTAATTAAGAAGGGCATTTTGCCTGGAAATGTGGCAAGATCCTTAAAGACAATTTGGCTTCCTCATTCTAACAGGAGGCTCAGCTCCATGCACCAACCAGGAGAGCAGTGGTGATGTGGCACCTTCCATCTGTCCATGGCTGGATCCTAGAGCCATGGTGGGGAACTTCAGTTTTTCTGTATCCTTCCCAAAGTCCCTCCCAAGCATTTGTGAGGGCACATGACCTAGGGAAAGAGCATTTCTCCAGAGTCAGACTGACGGGTTCTCAAATCCATCGCTTCACAGTAGTGTCATTTTCAACAAAGTTCTTCCCTCTCTGTGTTTCAGTGTCATCTGTAAACTGAGGATGACAGTCCCTGTGTCATGGGGCCTTTCAGAATATGAAAATATACACAAGCCCCTAGAACAGCTCTGGTGAGCTGTCATTCTGTAGCTAAGTACCTCCAGGGCTTAGAACCACCACCACTGGCTGCTCATGAATCCTGGGCATCAGGAATTCAGGCAGGGTTCGGCTGGGGGGATTCTTCTGTTCCTCAGTGGTACTCATTTGGGGGTGGAGGCCCAAGCTGGCTTCTCTCAGATACCTGGTGCCTGGGCTGACATGACTCAGAGATTGTTGACTGGAGCACCTACAAGTGGCCTCTCCATGTGGCCTCGGTGTCCCCAGAGCATGGGGTCTTCAGTGAGAGGGAATTCCTACACGGCAGCTCAGGATGCCGAGAGTGAGTATCCCAGCAAACAAGGCTGAAGCAGGACGGCCTTGAGGAACCCCTTTTCCTGCAATCCACTGGTGACAAGCAAGGCACTGAGTGCATCCCAGAGTCAAGAAGAGAATCCAATTCTGCCTCTCAATGGAGAAGGGGTGAGGTCACATTGCAGGAAAGCCCATGCTGTGGGCATCTTTGGAAAGCACAATTTGCTGCAGTGAGTAAAACATTTTAACCTTCACTTTAATTACCTCTGCATTATCGCCTATGAACAACAGAGGGCTGAGGATGAACAACGGTCCCACCTAATGGATGAGCATGGAGGTTTAGCAGAGTAGATTAACTTGCTCATAATCATGCCCCTAAATCGAAGTGTGTTTGGAACCTGTGGTGTCCTGAATCTGGAATCATCCATCAAATTCCCTTCTGTGTTCCCTGGGAACAGTGTGTCGGTGTCTGCATGTAGCTAGTCCACAGGATGCTCCTTTATTCGTGGGCACAGAAAGTCTACTTTTTGTATTTCAAAATATCTGAAGCTGCAAGGGCTGATCACCACAAGGGCTCAGGTTTCTATTTTTGATGAAATGTCTGTTTTGCTGAGAAATCTGGGGAGGAGTTGTGGGGCAGAAGGGAGAAGTCAGTATCACATAAGCAGGTGGGAAACCACATTTTCTAAGACTCTTTCAAGACAGCTGTATTTCTTCTTGTTGAAAGCCAGGGTGTCTGTGAAACTATTCTGCAGGACACTGTCACGGTGAACACATAGCATCATACATTTGTCAAAACCCACGAGACACTACAGCACAAAGAGTAGATTTTAACGTATACAAATAATAATTTAAAAAAACCTGATTAGGCCAGAGGATGCCAGGAGGGAATGCAGATCATGACAGATAAATCTAAGTATATGACAAATTTCTGAAACAACCTCCCTGAGGGGAAGGGGGTGGGAGGAAGGGTGGTGCCCTATTTGGAAATGAGAGCAGACTGTAGGAGCCAAGGCACAAAGAACTGCACACAAGCACTGTGCTCTAGTTGATAAAGTCACTTCCCGTGAACATACAGGTTAACAGATCTGACCCGACTATATATTTATACTGGAATTCAAGAAGTAAGCAGCTAGTGGATGTAGTGGATGGACGGAGCCAGGTCTCTCACTATTGGCGCAGGAGGACACAGAGGAGCAAGGGCAGCAATTTGCAGTGAAGTGTGATAAGCATTAGTGTAGGAGGCATCGGCATGAACCCATGTTTAGCGAGATACAAATACAGATGGATATACATATCAGTAATTATACATACAGAAATATTTCTGCATATTGAAGCATGCAGAAATACATATAGAACTAGTAACAGCATAAGTATATGTATTTATACACACGTTTATCACCCAGCTCTGTTACCGAGAGAACCTAGAATCAATGATGGCACGGTAGCAGCAAGCACACCCAGTGTCCAGGCCTCAGTTCTAATATCAGCCTCCAATAAAAGGAACCAGGGCTTCATGGGGAAACAGCTGACTGTAGGACGTGGGCAGGAGACATACAAGATGAATCTGGAGCAGCATCTTGTAGTGCAAAAAAGTAAGGAAATGCTTCAAAAACAAGAAGATGCCAAGTGGACCAGGAGCCAATCTGAAAGCGCTCCCGATGGCCAAAGCAGCAAAACAAATAGTGTAGTTTCGGATTATAAACCAAAGTATAAAATAAATATCCAAGAGTTTATACTGATATACATAAATGGCTGGATGACTCAATGGGAGAGAATAGACAAACCTCCCATACACATGAATTCCAAAAAAGTTTATGTAAGTGCTCTGCCCTCCTAAGGTAAAGTGTAGCCCCCTCCCCTTAATCCTGGGCTGTGCAGTGACTTCCCACCACAGGGGACAGCACGGACGGGGGAGGAGAGTAAGTCTGCAGTGGAGAAACCTGACAAACACTACCTTGGCCAGGGGGTCAAGCTTAATTAACGTCAGCAGGGACAGTTATAATGACGGCATGTATCCTCCATATGACTGATGATAATGGCACTTTACCTCTGAGGTCCCCTTCCATGAAACCTATGACCACAGTCTAATCATGACAAAAACATCAGGCATCCCAGTAGAGGGGCATCCTACAATATTTCCTGCCAGTGTGCCTGACAGCTGTCAAGGCCATCAAATGAGGAAAGCTTGAGAGAAACTGTCGCAGACGAGAGGAGCTTAAGGAGGTGTGACTAGTAAATGCCAAATGGTATTCCGGGAGACCTTGGAACAGAAAAAGGACATTAGGTAAATTAGGAATCTGAATAAAGAATCTGAATAAATCTGACTGTGGCTGATGGTGATGTATTAACAGCGGTTGAATTGTGCAAATGTGTTACATCATAAGATGCTAAGAAAAAGGGAAACCACATAAGGGATACAGGGGAACTCTGCAGACTGTAAATTTTCTTTCAATCTAAAACAGTCCTAAAATAAAGTTTATTTTAAAGAAGTCAGGGTATGGGACGGGATAAGGTGGGAGGACCAGCAGCTGTGACTGTGCAAACGTGGTCGGCATCCTGCGTCTGTCCTTGAGTCCCTGGTGGCAGCAGGAGGGGCACGGCGTTGGGAAAGGCCCCCAGCTCAAAAGTCACACGGATATGAGCTAGTTCAGCCTGTGACATTTTATCTGAGTCTCTATTTTTATTTTGCCCCCTAAAATAAAGTTACTATACCTATGTTGCTGGTTGTTACGACAAATGGCAACAATGACACATTGACTTATGGCTCTAGGTCAATAACTATACCAATACTGACTCATTTCCTCCCTTCCACAATACCACGTATCAATCCTGTTTTCCCCAACAATGTTTTATGAAAACTTTCAAAAAAAAAAGAAAAGTTAAAAGAACCAACAGTGAACACCCATATACACACCACCTTGGTTTACCATTAGCACTTTGCTATATTATGTATCTGTTCATCCAACCAACGCCCTCTCCATCCATCAACCCATCTTTTTAAAAAATGCATTTCAATATAAGTTGCAGACACTATCCCCTACGCATGCCTGCACGTGAAACCATTACCACCACCTTAAAAATGTGGAGTTAAGGTTTAGTGACGGGAACACAGTTATCCAAGATCACACAGCTGGTAATAGCTTCTGATTCCTGGACTATAATAGGTGCTCATGAATGGAAACTGCTGTCGTCATTCTCATTTTCTAGGCAAAAGTCCTACTTTCCTGCAAATAAATGGAGAGAAGAGTTAAGATTTTAAGAGCTAGCAGAGGAGGAGCAGACCTTTCTCTTTAAATCCCCATTGGGGATAAAGAGAAATTCTTAGCAACCCAAACGAATGGGCAGTGGTGGAATGACCAGCTCTGTGCAGGCCAGCCAGCCCCTGTCCGTGCATGTGGGTGCTCCCATGTGTGCACCTCCTCACTGACACATGGGTGGTGGCTGCTTGGTACCAGCGCTGTCAGGTTGCTAGCTTGGTGCCTCTACAGAATGTGTGGGTCCATGTTATTTGCAGATGTGCCCCCTAGAACTCTAGTTTGTTTTAATACATAACAAACTTTCTCAAGTTTGCTATATCACAGATGACATATTAGTTCTTTTGTTCTCATCTGAAGTCTCCTTTCAGTCCATTTCACAAAAAATAAAATACATAATAAAGCAAAAACACATTTGTTTAAAAAGATCTTCCTACAACAGGGTCACTCGATAATCATAAATTATAGTGCTGCAATGAATTTAAGAAAACCACGTTTTTCAAGAAGCAAGAGTAAAGACTAGCAAATATTTAAGTTTGAAAATGAAAAAAATGCAGTGTTATTTATTAGACTGGAAAGTTGGGAGGAATCTAAATGCTCTAAAATGTGAATAGTTAAGTAATCATGTTGTATCCATATGATGAGATATCAGGTAGCCACAGACATGCTTACGAGGCACGTCAATTACATGAAAAATGCTCATGAGACTGCTTCAAAAAGGGCAGATTTTAAAATTTAATCTTGCTAACATAGAGAATAATGCATAGAAAAAAAGGCTGGTAGGAAACAGGCTAAACTCTTAAACGTATTAAATAGTTGCTTCTGAAGTTTTTCTGAACTGTTTTTTCCAGTTTATCATAATGTCCACAATTTCAATGGTGGTAACAACAAAAAAACCAAGTTGATACTGCAGGTATCAACTGCTACTTCATCCTGGTCAGCGTCAGGCCACCTCAATTCATCTCTCTGAGTGTGAGCGTCCAGAGTGCTGCTGGGGTACCCACCACCAGACGAGGCAGCTGGGTGCAGGGCACCAAACCGCCTCTCCAACCCTGGAGGCCCTGGAATGCTGTTAGAATCCTGGCCTCTGCTCCCTGGGCCGGCGTGTGGAGAGAACACGCCTTGGCCAGACTGTCCTCGCTGGGTTCTGATCTGCAGCGGCAGGGAGGGCCATCCCCGCAGGCTGAGAAACCCTCACTGTCACTGTCACATATAAGCACCCAGGAGCGTTTGAGCTGGAGGGCACACGTGTCCGGCTCGTGGCTTATTGGGATTCATGTCCCCCACTGGACACCTGGCAGCCATCCCCCAAGCCTGGTCACATTCTCCTGGGGCAATCTCTCCTGTCTCCACCTTTCAGACGCCCGCCACACTTTGTTACAACTGCGCAGCCTTTGTTGGTCTTGCCACGGTGATGCCGCCTCCTTACCTCTGCTCCCCAGGCCCCTGTGTCTGTCCCCCCCCCACACTGACGTCAGCTGCACCCGTCGCCCTGGCAGGCAGGTCCAGGCGGGGCTGCTTCAGGTCCAGGCAGGGGAACCTCAGTGAACGCCCTGAGGCCCAGCTCTGACCACTGACGTTCTCGATGCCTAGCATCTATGTCACAAACAGCGCAGTGACCTCACTCTGTGAACCCGGAAGGTGACGCTACCACGTGCCCATGCCTAAGGGTCTCGGACAGCCTTTTCAATCAGGGCCCGAGCCTCTGCTTTCACGTTTAACGTGCCATTTATCTTGACAAAGGCCGTTCCGATTTCTGTTTGTTGGTTTGTTTGTTTTCAGTAGCAATCACATCCACATCCAGTGGCAGGTTTAACAACACACATTCTGTTTTTACCTTAAACCATATTGCTGTTCATAATATATTTGCACCCTTGTCAGTTACTGCTCCTTTTAAAAATCCAATTTCACACCTGCAGCATCTTTTGTGGTTTTCCTGTCCTTTTCTGTCCCTCTCAGCCATGCGCCGTCACTGCACTCAGCTTTGGCACGGTGGGCAGTGGGGCTTGCACTGGCTGCTTCTCCTCTGCACGTGAGGGGCGAGCAGTGCCTGCGCTGCTTGGGGGCGCCTCTCACCTCTGGCTTTTAGGATCACGAGAGGCTAAGGCATGCGAAGCGATGTCTGGAAGGAGAGCGCTCTCAGACACTCGGATAACTGGACGTCAGTCCCAGCTTGGCCATTAACTAGCTGTGGTGTTGGTCAATGAACTGGGGATCTCAGAGTTTCTAAGGAGTTTCTGATAGTCTTGGGTTGCAGCCAAGGAGTCCCAACTACAGGAGGCTACAGGGAGTTGAGAGGTGTTCCGGGGTGGGGGTGTGGTCTCAAAGAAAACCAGGGTGGTCTACACTGGCCAGCTTGGTGGGCAGAGAGCTCCAGCCCACCAGCTCTGCCCGTGCAGGCACCCCCTGCTCCTGGTGAACCTGCACACCTTCCAGTGCTGGACCTTAGAACAGTGGCTGCTGCCAGCGCGTCTGTTCTCTCTTTCCTTGTTTGTTTCGGGAACATTTGCCCTTTTCTTTCTATGATTTGAAGTTTAGGACTTTAGTGACTTGATGTGTAGCCCATTTAGGAATATCAGCATTCGAGGGGCTCTCCCCTGTGGCAGAAGGTGAGGTAGCCCGCACTTTGCAGGAGTTGCCAAGTTAGCAAGAGGCTCCATGAAGAGGATCCTATGGCCAGCTGGGACCTCTGAGGACAGACCTCTCCGAGTTGGAAAATTGTCTTTGCAGGCCCAGTCTTTCCATCTCTCTAACATCACCGCTTTTCACAGGGAAGAGGTTGTTGGAGTGAAGGGAGGGGGCAGGGGAAGGGAGGTGAGGGAAAAGTTGCTCTGGGTAGAAGGAATTTTCAATTACCATATGGCTGGTACTTAGCACGGGAGACACACACATGTTCATAAATGCACAGACAGAGGTGGTGCCCATGGAGGGGTGGCTTTGGGAAAGGGGCACAGAATGCAAGTTCTCTTCGTATCCTTTCTCCGTTCTCTTCCTCCTCCCTCTATTTACTGTGGGACTGTGCTACTTGTATATTTGAAAAGGCAATGAATGAATACAGGTAGATGTGTCTATGTGCTCACTGATAATTAAAGGAATATGTGGGGGCAGAGTGAGGGGGACGTGGGAGGATGCAAGGTACCAGGTGGTGACAAGAGCTGACAGCACAGGGTGGGGAGCCTACTGAAGGGGTGTCATGCACTCTGACCCAGACCCTCAATAACTCTGAACCATGTCCTGGGCACCACAAGTGCCAGTCAGTCTTTCATAACAGAGACTGACGTCAGCATACTTTTTACTCCAGTGGGTCTCAAAGGTGAGCCCCACCAGCATCTGCGGCTGGGCTTGTTGACACACAGATTGCAGGTCCCACCCCCGACTTTCTGATTCAGCAGGTCTGCAGGGCTCAAGAATCGACATTTCTAAGAAGTTCCCAGATGCTGCTGGTCCAGGGAACCACACTTTGAGACCACACTGTAGACAGTAAAACAGGAAAATCAAATTGAATATTGTAATTTCATCTGGAATGATGAATAAGAATTAAAAAAGGGCTACCTTAAAGAGGCTCAACAAAGTTATCTGGAAAATTCCCCTCCGTGCCCGTGAGCTCTCTGGCAACCAGCTGGACACTGATCCACGTTTCTTTCAGAGCTCCCCTCTGAGCTGCTCCCGTGCTGGGTGCTGGGGACGCTGCAGGGCACTCGTGAACCAGGTGCAGCACCGTGGTTGTCACACACTCTGGTGTGGGCTTAACGTGGGGGTGCATGTTGGGAGGAAGGCAGGCGCCAGCAAGGTGGCAGAGCCTGGGGGTGGGCAGCCAGCGGGGCTGCGACCCTACGTTTGCACTTAGGGCTGTAACGCCCCAGATTAGCAGGGCGAGGACACTCTGGGTCCAGAGTGAGCTTTGCCCGGCGGGGACACTTCCTGGGCACACCTCCTCACCGAGTATTTAGGATGGCAGTGAGCTCGCCACCGTGTCACGCTCACATCAAACACGATCCGCCTGTAGCCTCCTTCTTGGGGGGATGAGAACCACTGGGGATCACGGGGAAGACTGCTCTGTGCTGTGGAAGCCGACAATGGCAACTTTATTGACCAACAAGGACAGAAAACGTCACGTAATCCGTGGCAGTGCCCATCGGGGCCTTCATACAGCATCACAGTTTCTTTCTTTTCTTATTTTTTTAATTTCAGAGTTTTACCATAGTTTCTTTCGAGTTCTGTTTTGGTCTCTCACAAATTTATTCCAGAAGAAAGGAAAACATTTTGAGAGACCCTGTGTCTGGAAGCCCGTGTGGCCTTTCCTGAAAGGTCATAACTGCTTACAGTCCTCTTTCCTGAAACACCTGGGGGTGTTGGACTTGCCCTGTTCCCGGGCCAGCGGCCACAGCATCGTCTCCTTACCTGGACTCCCGCAAAGAACAAGAGAAGGGGCCTGTGTGGCCCCGAGGCGGTTTTGATAAAATCTCATAGAAATGATGCAGCCTGCTTTCCCCAGATCTGCATGTTTTCACTGGTGTTATAATGAAATTAGGTGCTAAATCCAAGCAGCAATGGACTTTTTCCATGACTGGAAAGGTTTTAAATGAACTGACTGTCAAGCTCCTCACTGCCCTCCCCGCCCAGCCCTGGCCCACAGCCCCACTCCGGCGGGAATGCACTTGGGAGATGAAGGTCTAGTCAGAGGGCCACCGTCTGCAGACAGAGGACGAGAGCACAGGGACACGCACAGCTGGACAGCACTGGCCCTGTGCCTACAGTTTTTGAGAGTCCTGCTTGCTGTAGCTCTGAGCAATCTAAGCTCTTCTCAAAATGTTGGGTTCTTAGCTTCAGAAATCATCAACCCTGCAAGTGCACTAGGAAAAAACAGACAGCAAGGTGATGATGGTGGAGGACAGAAACAGCCAAAGAAGCCTATTTTATCACAACCCTTTGAAGGGTCATTGAAAATAAGACTGGCTGCACAAGACATGGTTTTGCACTTTTTAAATTTTTTTTAGCAAGAGCAGTACAACAGGCAAGAGGAATCATTCGGCCTTTTGCGCTGTTATTATGATCTGTTTTGTTTCCAGCTGAGACTTTTTAATATCCAGACGCCAAAGCAGATCTTTGACATCATGAAGTTACGCTCCTGAGGTCCTTCCCAATACGCTCCCAGTACACCAACAATGTCCTTCCTTATTTAAATGTAAAAGTCTTGCCTTTCTGTGAAAATGTAAGCTTTGGCAAATTCCTTCAAGATCAAGAAATGCTGAATCTGAGGTTGACAGTCCTGGGATGTGTGGCCGTTGGTGGTGTTTTCTGGACTAGCCGCCAAGGCCATTGTGTCTGCCGGTGTGTGGGCTGTGGCTATGTGGCATCCCCACGCTCTCCAGTGGCCCTGTGCTGCTCCTCTACCTGCCACGGCTTAGCCTCTCCACCGCTCTGCTGGGCTGCAGACTGACGGGGCCGCGGTTCGCAGCCGTACCTGGGCCCACAGCTGCGGGGACGTTCTAGGAGCCTGTTCTCCAATCTCCCACTTTCTCTCTGAAGCCCCCTAACCCACAGCCTCTTCTTTGATTCCCATGGTTTTTCTTGTGCTTCTCAGACAAACCAGAGGCTCTGCAGGTGGGTCTATAGGGGCAATGTATATTTCTCATCACCGCTCCTAGACAACAGTAGCACAGAGATCTGTGACCTCCTCAGTTAAAAACATTCACCCTTATTCCACAGCAGCGGCTGAGCTAGCTAATCTTCCAGACCTGAGTCACTACTAGATCTTCCTGTCCTCCATCTTTATAGAATCTCTCCCTTGTCACTCTTATGGTTTTTGTCTTAACTTCTATTTGTCTTTATTAACATCAACACTGATTGCTTCAGAATCACCTACCTTCTAGATGGGAAATTCCATAACTCAGGGGTTCTTGTAGAGGAGCAATGGCAGAGAGGTAGGATTCTCAGCATGGATAGTCCAAGGGTGACCAGGTGGCCAATGCACGAAAGTACTATCTATCCTGAATGAAGAAGCACGAGGGCTTCCAGGACCCAAGACCTCGGGGTCATGGGTGTTGCGTTGCCGCAGCCACATAAGGAATCTGCAGTCTTTGAATCTGGGGGCTGAGGCCCGCTCAGCCACGCTGACCTGCCTGGCAAACCTTTCTGGATTCCTAGGGTCCTTTAGGTCCCTTCTGGGTGTTTCTCCATTCTCCTGCGGTGCTTCCAGTTTGGGGCCATGATGAATAAAGCTGCTATGAACAATGTTGTAGAGCTCTTTTTGTGGACACACAGGTTCATTTCTCTTGGGCAAATATCTAGGTGTGAAAGAGGGAGATATATGTGTATATTTATAAGAAAATGCCAGACCATTTTCTAGAGTGACTGTAGCATTTTATGCTCACACCAGCAGTGAGTGGGAGTCCTAGTCCTGCACGTCCTGCCTACACTCTGCGGCACCAGCAAGCTTAATAGGAACTGCCCCAGTGGCTGTGCAGTGGCATTTCATGTGGCCTTCATTTGCACTCCCCTGATGATGCATGAGTATGAGCACCGCCTCCGTGCTTCTAAATCTTCATATACTTCCTTTGTGAATGAACCACTCAGGTCTCTGTCTGTTACTGAGTTGCTGACATTCTTTCTGTGTCATCACCCCCAGCGGCGTCTCCTGCAGCGGAAGTCTGGCCCGTGCAATTGCATACCTGGTCCACGCAGGGCTGGGCTTGAGACCCAGGTTGACTCCAGGCGTCTGTGCATGGCCTCAAAGTGTAGAAGGTCCCGAGTGCCAGCAGAGTGTCTGGTGAGGAGGGGGAAAGACATCGCCACTTCCCTGTGTCTCTAAGCAGTCCAGCGTCTACCTCGGTAGCCGACATTATCTCAGCTCCCAGAGGCCGCCTGGGCTCCTCACATTCACCCAACCCAAACTGGCAATGGTGCTGAAAAATGATTTTGCAAAACCAGCATTCCACTCAATTCTCTGCGCTGGCAGCACGCCATAGTTAGCTTTGCAAATCACTCTCCGTTTTGAAGGCTCAGTGCTGTATAAATATGTGGAAGGCCCCTAGTTGCCACCGTTCCTGCTGCACAATGTGGCACAGACCGCGGTGAGCTCCCTCTCTTCAGCATGCATGAGAGGCGTGGGCACAACAGAGCTGCTGAACGCACCCCAGCTTGGATGCACGGCAAAGCCTTTGTGCACCTCATTTTTCTTCCTATCAGTTTCCTTCCACCTTGCCTCCTTCCTTTCCTCTTTGCATTTCACTTTCTCTGTGGCATATTGTTATTTTAAAAGTTGCCCTGACTCTTTGAAAGGCCCCAAAGTCAAAGGCATTGTGAGCGATTCTCTTGCCCAGGAACTTCCACGAGGAACTTCTCTGTCCTGGGACGCTGCCGAGGGCCCCGCCAAGGGAAGCCTACCTCGCTCCTGGGAGGACGTTCTGGTGTCAGGGGGAAGCAAACACGTCCACGTCTGTGATGGAGGAGCAGGCCAGGGCCGCCCTTCTCACCCACGAGTTCCATGTGCTCAGTTTCATCAGCTGAGCGCCGGCACCAGCGCTCAAGCACGGCTCCCGTTCTGCCTGAAACGAAGCCGCCTGCATGGAGTCTCACGTCAACAGAGACAGAGTAGCTGTGGCTGGTGTAGCTTCATCCCCAGGGGGGCTTGCTCTGAGGCTTATTTTTCTCCTAAATCTCTAAACTCCACAGCAGTTTTCTCAGAGCTTGCAGAGGTTTCCTTACCAACTCGATAGGAGCTGTGTATCTCTAGCGAATGACATTTCAACTTGCCTTTGGTGCACGCCCTGGTTCCAATTCAGGCAGGCCTTTATGGATCACCTTGGACTAGCCCTACCCGTGGCCCAGTGCCCGGTGTCTGGAGCTCTCCTGGTGTGAACAGGCCACTCGAGCAGATGCTGTGCTGGAGCCCGTCTGGTTATGTGGCCTGGGGTGAGTCACTGAGGTCACTGGGCTCAACTTCTCCATCCACACCATGCGTGTGTGGTCCCCATCTCAGGGTTCCTGCGAGCCAGCCATGCTGGAGTGAGTTCTAGACCCCAGCAGCATCCCAGAGGTGCAGAGCAGTGTCTGCCTGTCTTGTGAGCACCACCACACCCTCAAGGTCATTGTCTTCTTGCCTTTCAGGGTCTAGATCTCAGAATCCACATGGGGGCTGTGGAGAGAATACAAACCCGGCTCACCCTCCCTCCTGCCCAAGCCCCACAGCTGGCGGCTGGGAAGCTGAGGCTGCTCTTCCCTCTGCTCCGGCAGGACCAGAGGCAGGGGGAGGATCAGCCCATGGTGACCGTGACAGAGCCCTGGAGAGGTACACTCAGCAGAAGGGACAGGGTGGAGCAGGGATGCATGCCTCAGGGGGACTGAAAGCTTGGCTGCAGCCAGACACTCCTCCCTGAGGGTCCTACTGACCCTGCTGTCACTCACAATGTGTTTTCATTCAGTGAGGCGAGGAAAATGTCAAAGCACTGAAATCTCAAGCTCTAGGGAGGCATCACCACTTAGAGGAGTCATGCATATCGCTGTGCATTTATACGGTCTTTCCTGATGTGCACATTCTACTCAGGGCCCATGCCTGCCCTTCCTCCAGTAAGTAAGAATGCCCCTTCTTCCCTTGGAAATCTATTCATTTTCTCTGCTATAAAGCCATGAGCCCTGGAGCGAGGCAACCCTGGTGGACAGCCCACGTGCCAATAACTGCACCAGGGGAAGAACAAGCAGAGTAGCTGGCAGGGGCCAGAGCTGCCTAACAGAAGACATCAGGGCTGCAGCTGCAGAAAAGTGCTTTACTCCATATGCCCAAGTCCTCTGGGCGTCCCTGGCTCACTTCGGAAGAGGGTCAACCCAACAACACACAGGCTCGGGCAGCGCCGGAAAGCTTTTGACTCGCCTTCTATTTCTTCCAGAATTCTTACATAAGGAAGTCGGGGCCAAGCAGGCTGTGGATGCCCCAAGAGTGCACTGTGCTGGCAACTGGCCAGCATCGGCTGTCCTCGGCTTGGATTGCTCAGTTCTAGCTGGGGACTGTTCCGCTCGCCTCTGAGTGCCGTAAGTACAAATGATCAAAAATGATTTAACATCCACACTGCGCACCAAAGCCATGAATAAAAGATTTAAAGATACTGCCACGGCCAAGAGAGCCTACTCTTCAATTTTTTATCACCATCTTGTTCTCAAGATGATCTCTGCCATGCGACTGCAAACACTCAATCCTATAGCCCTGGGGCAGGATTATGAGTGCTGAAGAGGTGGCCCCTTCCTTCAGGGGTCCTCAATGTGACAGTGAGACTAACCACTCAAACACAAGCTCACAAAGTGTTCCCTGTAGTTCGGTCCATTGTCTTTTTGCTGAGAATTGACTGATTGACATTTCTAAAAGTGGGGATCAAACCAGTGTCAGTAGCAGTCACATGGGAGAAGACTTCATGTTTTTTAGCTATTGAAACATACACCATGAGAAAGTCTTCTTAAGTGTAGGAAAACACCCTTTGCTCCGAGGACGTCAGAAGGTAGAGGCTGCAGCATGATCAGTTTGCCTGTGCATCAGAATCAGGAGGGAGTTTTAAACCCAGGCTGCAACCAGACTGATTATATTAAAATTTCCAGGAGTGGGACCCCGGCATGAATGACTTTAAAGTTTTCCAGATGATTCCACATGCAGACAGTACTGAGAACCACTGTTTTCACAGATATAGGACAACTCAGGTTGTTCACTGCTCTTTGAGTGAGTTTTGGCAGTTTGTATTTTCAGGGAATCGGTCAATGTCATCTGCTGTTGAATCTGCAGGTGCAGAGTTGTTTCTGGCATTCTCTTCTGCTTTCAGTGCCCCAGAGATCAGGGGGATGACCCCTCTTTTATTCCTTGGGTTGTCTGTTTAGCTCCTGGCTATGCAGGCTGAAGGTTTTTAATTGTATTGAACTTTTCAAATTTTACTAATGTTTCTTTTCCAATCTTTCCAAAAAACTGACATTTGATTTTGGTGATCTTCTCTCCTTTTCCCCTTGAGATTTATTCTTGGACCCATGGGTTATTTTGAAGCATTTTTTAAAGTTCCAGATATTTGAGAAATATCCAGGTATCTTTCTGTTACTGATTGCTATTTCAGTTTCTTTGTGGTCTACTACCATGTACTTTGTATTTTTTCTATTCTTTTTAATCTTTAAGGATCGTTTTGGGACTCAGAATATGACCCATCTTGTGACTGTTTCATGTGTACGTGGGAAGAATGTGTATTCTGCTGTTGGATGGAATGTTCTCTGAATGTCAGTGAGGTCAAGCTGATTGACAGTGCTGTTCAGGTCTATTCTGATTCACATCTTTACTAATTTTTTGCCTGCTTGACCTGTCAATCAGATGGGTGGGGAAGTCTCCAACTACCTATCACTGTATCTTTTTCTTTTATCAGTGCCAGCAGTTTTTGTTTTGTATTTTGACTCTCCAGTTAGAATCATATATGTTTAGGATTGTTATATCTTCTTGGAGAATTTACTCCTTTTTCATTATGCAACACACCTCTTTACCCTGGTAATCTTCTTTGTTTGACGTCAATTTTGTTTGAAATTAATATAGTTACTTTATTTTGATCAGTGTTAGCATAGAACACTTTTTCCGTCCCTTTACTTTTAATACATCTGTGTCTTTATATTTAAAGTAGGTTTCTTATAAATAGCATATATCTGGGTCTCATTTTTTTTTTACCCAAACAATTTCTAACTTTTTAACTAGTGCAGTGAGATTACCCATGTATAACTGATGCTTGATATAGTCAGATTAATGGCTATGGCTACCCTCTTTTTATATCTGTTGCATTTGTTCTGTTACTTTTTACCTGTTTTCCAGCCTTCTCTGATTTTAACTGAACATTTTATGATTCCATTTTATCTCTTCTACTGACTTATTATTTATACTTCTTTTTCTTATGTATACTTTAGTGGTTGCCCAGGGTTTATAGTATACAATTTAAACTAACTTAAGTCCACCTTCAAATAAGATACCTCACAACAGAATATTTCCAGACCCCATCTCATTCCTTGGGATGTTTTCGTCACTTTTCACTTTTACATAAGCTATAATCACTGAATGTAGTGTTACCATTATTGCTTTAAAAAGATAGTTAACTTTTAGATAAATTAATAAGAAAAATAAAGGATTATATTTCACTTCTATTTATTCTTTTTTTCTTCCTTTCTTTGTGTAGATCCAACATTCTGACCTATATCATTTTCCTTCAG
Source organism: Mirza zaza (assembly GCA_008750895.1). NCBI lineage: Eukaryota > Metazoa > Chordata > Mammalia > Primates > Cheirogaleidae > Mirza > Mirza zaza. The sequence goes on along the minus strand of VSMD01069527.1, from coordinate 55,892 downwards.
TCTGAAGAATTTCTTTAACATTTCTTACATACATTTCTTACATTCAGACCTGCCAGCAATGAATTCCCTCAGTTGTCTTAGGCAGTTTTTATCTTTAAATTTTGAAGGGTATTTGATTCTAGGTTGGCAGTTTGTGGTTTTTGTTTGCTTGTTTATTCCTCCAGATCTTTAAAGATTGAACTCAATTCTATTCTTAGGTGCATAGTTTCTGATGAGAAGTCTGCTGTAATTTTTATCTTTGTTTTTCTGTAGGTAAAGTGCTTCCCCCTTTCAGACATCTTTAAGATTTTCTCTTTGTTTTCAATTTTCTATAGTTTATAAATGATATATCTAGGTTTCTTTTGTTTGCTTGTTTGTTTATGTTTTTGTTCTAATTCTGTTTGATGTTCTGTGTGGTTTGATGTCTATTACTCATATTAGAAAACTCTTGGCCATTATTTCTTCAAGTATTTCTTCTTTCTTCTGGTATTCCAATTTCACATATGGTACACATATTCATATTGCCCCACAGTTCTTGGACTTTCTGTTTTGTTCTGTTTTGCTTTCCACTTTCTTTTCTCTTTGTGTTTCAGTTTGGGTCATTTCTTTTGACTTGTCTTCAAGGTCACCGATTCTTCCCTTAGCCGTATCAAGTCTACGTATAAGCCCAACAAAAACATTCTTCACTACCGTTCCTGCTTTTTATTTCTGGCATTTCTTTTCATCTCTCTGCTGACATTACCCATGTTCTTGTATGCTGTCTATCTTTTCAATTACAGCCTTTAACATACCAATCATAGTTGTTTTAAATTCCCTGTCTGATAATTCCAACATGTGACTCATATTTGAGTTTGGTTCTGAAGACTGCTTTGTCTCTTCAATCTTTCCTTGACTTTTGGCACATCTTGTAATATTTGTTGAAAGACAGACATTTGGCATAGGGCAGAAGATATTGAGGTATATAATCCTTTAGTATGAGAATTTACATTAATTTGACCAGGAGTTGGAGCATATTTGATGTTTGGTGTAGATGTAGGTACCAGAAGCTTCTAATCCATCTAATGTCTTTATTTGTGCCCCCCACTGGCCACCCCTTGGCTTTGGGGCTTCCCTATGTGCTGCCACTCCATCAGAGTATATGTCTTGCCCTTCTCCCACCTCCACCCATGGTTATTACACTGCAGGCTCATTCACATGGTGGTAGAGCATGAGGCAGGGGGATGTTCTCTGATCCTCTGATGAAGCCTCATTCTAGGAGTGTACAGTGGGCCTGAGGTACACCCCAGAAAAGTCTGACTTCAAAATCTTTCTATCTCTTCTCCAAGGTAGAGTTTTCACCCTATCGAAAGCATGCTGGACAGAGACCACCTTGGTTTAGGTATAAGTGCAGAGGAAGTAATGAGATCCAGCAGATACATCAGCAAAGGGGCTTGGGACCAAATGGAAAAAGAGTTATTTAAAAATAATAAGCAGGCTGAGCGTGGTGGCTCATGCCTGTAATTCTAGCACTCAGGGAGGCAGAGGCAGGAGGATTATTGGAGCTGAGGAGTTCAAGACCACCCTGAGCAAGAGCGAGACCCTGTCTCTACTAAAAATAGAAAGAAATTAGCTGGACAACTAAAAATATATAGAAAAAATTAGCCAGGCATGGTGGCGCATGCCTGTAGTCCCAGCTACTTGGGAGGCTGAGGCAGTAGAATCACTTGAGCCCAGGAGTTTGAGGTTGCTGTGAGCTAGGCTGATGCCATGGTACTCTAGCCCAGGAAACAGAGTGAGACTCTGTCTCCCCCAAAAAATTAAATAAATAAAAATAAAATAAAATAAAAATAAGCAGGGTGCTGACATGGAAATATAGTATTTCAGCAAATCTGAGATGATACATTTTGTAAATGGCCACTTAACAAAAGAGTACGCCAAATGGGTGTTAATCATGTGCTAAGGCAGCCAACCCAAATCTTCAAAGTGCAATGCACTTATGATGCAATAAATTATTCACTTAAGTAGCAAAAGTAAATATGATAAGCTTTCCCAGCACTTTGCTTTTAGAATAACAAATGAGATGTATGTTGAAGATTAGCAAATGCCTTAAGGTTGCTCTCTTTTGTTAAGACAGTTTCTATTCTTGTCCTATACATACATATAGCATCAGGCTACAGATTTTGAAGGAATATGCTAGCTAATTTTTTTTAAAAAATCCCTTAAAATATTTAATGCTATCACTTAAACTTACCAATATAATGCTGTTGGCTTTTCCCATTGAAGATTCACAAGATTCTTAGCCCTTCTATCTTTACCAGGCAATGTGTTTATACATACCAATGTGCATTTGATGGGTATGATAGCATTTGGGAAATAATGCCCTTGATCTCTTGCTGTAGTAATGCCATGAAGTCATAAACTGGAAGACATTTTAGGTCTCAGAGGTTTTGCCAATTTGATATTTTATTTTTGAATAAAGTATTTAGGAAAGAAAGTTGTTCTGTCGCTACTCATTTTCCTATGAACCTAATGATACAAATATGTTGTGTGTATAATTTTCTTTCATCCTTGGAAATGCAGCTGTGGCAGATTATATATTCCCCAAATGGCTGCTGCAATATTTCCCATCCTTTATACTCCTCTAAAGCTGTGGCATCCATGTCTGCTCCAATGAATGCCTCTATCAGTTTGCAGGCTGAATCATAGCAAGGTCTTGTGTTTGAACTTGATAACTTAGGACACTTGCTCTGGGATCCCACCTGCCATATTGTGAGGAAGCTCAAATAAGCCCACTTGCAGACACCATGTAGAAAGGTGATGGAATGGGTCCTCCTGTGGAAAGTCTGTGAAAGTCCCAGCTGACACCAGCGCTGATTACCACATGTGGGAGTGAAGGCATCCTCATCCTTGGGTCTTCCTAGCTGAGGTCCCAGACATTACGGAGTAGAGATGAACCATCCCCACTCCCCACTCCATCCTCCAAGCTCCTGACCACAGAAACCATGAGCATAATGAAAAGGTTGTTCACTCCTCTAAGTATGGGGTGGTTTGTTTTGCAGCAATAACAGAATCAGTGTCCTGAATAAAATATTGAGGTTTATCAGAACACTGGGAGCAGGTGTTACACATAAAACACTTTTCCTGTAAAACCAATAAGAATTACACAGATTGTGGCTGGAAGTTTGCAGAAAATGATACAAGATCACCCTGAAGTCAAATTTACCTCCTTCTGTAGAGTCTTAGGGAAGCTCTGCATGGAGGCCAGGCTTTTGAACCTCTTATTAGTTGGTGTATTTGGGTCCATATTTAAACTCTCAGGGCCTCAGTTTCCCTTTGTGCAAAACTTGACAATGTGCCTTGTCTTGTGCAGGGTCTGGATCTAGAAGGCTTGACGTCACTCCTTCTCTTTTCCTTCAGTGCTGCTCAACTGGAAGACATGCAAGTCTGATTCCATATAGAAAGCTGGGCTGGGCCATGCTACATGGGGTCTGGGATAATGTATATTCTACTCACTATCTATGGGATGACCTCCTTTTTAACACTGGAGCTTTATAGACTAATCAGATAGTGAAAATATTGTAGACAGTTGGAGCTACCCTATGACACAGTGGTAATACTAAGTTTACCTGAATTATAAACATTAAAAATAAATACGATGCATGGGCAAGGTTCTTGAACTATCCGTGTGCGTATGTGCATGTGTCTGCATACAAAGGCATGCTCCTGTGTATCGCATGTAAATACCCGCTCCCTGAGGATCATCTGTTACAGGAGCACGAGGAAGGCAAAGGGCGGAACACACCCAGACTCGTCTATTTGAGAAGTATCGTGTGTCCATCAAACTTCCTCCCTGCTCTTTGATGGTGTGGCTGCCCCTTTTGGAAGCCTCAATATTCCTGCCACTCTCTTCTTCACTGCAAGGAACAAGCAAAATCTCTAGGAGAAAAGTTCCTTTCTGGTGGGGAAATGAATCAGTGACAGGGCACTCTGAACTCTGCTCTTCCCTGTATCCCATCCCTTCCAGACAAAGTCCTCCTGGAGAGTGTCCTTGTATCAGGTATAAAGGCCTGAACAGGCATCTCTGTGCTGTTTCTCTAACCACATCCTACATGCTGGGGATTGACCACTGCTGTACAAGGGCCTGGCTGCCCTCCAGCTCCTTTCGTAACAGAAACATTCAATGAGAACAGACCTCAGTGACAGTGACAGCTGGACACGAGGCGGATGCCCTGGGCCCGTACTCTTCAGAGATGCGGTAAGGGCTGCGGAGCTCAGGCAGACACCCCACCTAGCGAGTCCAGGTCCCTCTCATGCACCCTGATTAAAGGATCCTTGTGACTTGATCATGGTCAGGTTCATCTGAGGGTTCCACTCAGTCAGACCCACAGGCTTCACACAGACTTTTCCACTTTTCCAGCATGAAACAAGACGATGAACCCAAGGCCATGGCTCCCTCCAACCCTTTTGGCTGTTACAGGAGCCAAAGCCTGCCCCCCATGCAGCCTGCAAATCTGACTCTTCCCATACAAGCACGTGACGCTTTGCAGAGGCCACAGCTAGAGGAAAATGAGTCATTTGTTTCCCTCTGTACTATCTGACAGTAGTTTTCTTGTTGCTTCAATTAAGGAGGTACTAATCTTGGAAGATGTCCTGGTCATTCGGTTATATGAGTTTGATATTTGAAATGCAAGAAAAAAAAAAAAAAACTAGAATAAGGTACAGAGGAAGACGTAAGAGAGAAAAAAAATAAAAGACTGTTCCAGAAAGAGAAAAGGTCACTGCGGCTATTTGCACTGTGTAAAATATTCCATTAGCTTTATTATGTGGAGGACATTAGCTTTATGCACGGCGGGAAGGAACATTTTAATACGGAACATCTTTTTCCAGCTTCAAAAGATGAGAGTAAAATATAAAGGTAATGAAACTGCTGTTGGGATGATGTCTTTTTCTCCTCAGGGGCTTTGTGGGTTGGCAGAATAAAAAGGCTACCAGGAACATAATTCACCCGGTCAGAAATGACCCTGGCAAGAGAAGGAGAGACGGGCTGAGCCCTGGTTCCCAGGAGGCCTGGTGCTGCCTGCCACGCACATTCCAGGACTGCCCTCCCAGGGCCTCTCTCACCTCTCCCTGCGCAATCTGTGGCCGGCAGATGAGCTGGGGCCTGGCTTAGCCCACCCTGTTGAGATGGTTCCTCTTTGTAAATCTCAGAGGGCAAAACAAACTGCCTGGCTTTGCTGGGCCAGGCCAGGGGACTCTGGCTTCCCCCAGTTCTCTGAAGGTAAACGGGTTTTGGCCTGGGCCTGGGGGCCTTTCCAAGAAGGGGGGCAGTCATTACAAAGCTGGGTCCCTACGAACACCGTGCAGTATCTCTAAGCTCATGCAGTGTTCCGTCTCCCAGATGTTGGTGCTGCTGCACTTCCAAAGGATGCAAACAGCCAGAGGAAGCGGAGTGCAGCACCGCTCATTCTCCACCTTCCAGAATTCAGCCACAGGCGCTGCCCGAGTGGCGGGAGCTGTCGGGGTCCCTGCCTCTCCGCCGGCAGGGGCAAGATAGGACCTTCGCTTGCAGCACTGGGCAAAGAGGTGTTGCCAGGCTCCAGGAAGGTGAGCACAGGGCCAGGTCTCTCCTTCCCACCAGCTTCGTGGGGAAGGAGGACAGTCACTGCAGCCACGACAGGAGGCGGTGGGGAGGGATGCAGGTGTCCCAATGCAACAGAGGCTAAGTAAGCGAGTCTGGGAGATGAGGAAGATGAAGGATGGAGGCAGAGTAGGAGCAGCATGAAGGTTGGGAGGGTGGGACGATAGGGAGCCCCTTGGGAGCCACCCGCAGGGGTGTGGGCTCGTACTGCAGGACGGCCACAGCAGATGGGCACTGCCACCTCCTCTCTGCCCCTTGTCACACTGGTTGTGATTTATGTGTATATCGTGTGAACCTCATGTACATGGTGCGGCCAGCAGCTGGATGCTGGGAGAGAAGAGCTGCCCTGGTGCCCTGATAGGTGAGAGGAGGCCTGAGGGGACAGGGGGAAGTAGAAGGGGCAGTCACCGCCAGAAGCCACCTTCTTGGCTCAGACCCTGAGGGTCAGCGGCCCCTGGGGCTCTGCTCACTGGCCTAATATGTCAGCCCCTAGCAGGGTAGGGCCTTCGTCCCATCCTAAGCTGTGTCCCCAACACCTGGCATCCTGTGCAGGTTCCTCAAGGAGTCAGTTAGGATTCTGGAAATGCCCACTTCACAGGGGAGCAGCAGGAGAAGACAGTGGCAGACCAGGGGCCACAGAAGGATTTTGTCTCCTCTGGCTCCAGCATGTTGCTGTCGGGGTCTGAGGCAGCAAGGCCCACCCGCTGCCCTCACCTGCCTGCACCTGCTCTGGGGCTCTGCTCTGCAGGGAGCCCTCCTCACCTTCTCCCCAAAGGCTGCTGCTGCTCCCACAAATCAACTGCAGCTTCTTCTCCTCCTGAACCCAGAAAACCCAGCAGGCAGGCCCCTTGCGAGGGAGGGCAGGGTGTGGGCTGGGCTGGCTGGCTGGCTGCGTGCCTGCAACATGACCTCAGGCTTGTCCCGAGGGGGAGCTTGGGCTTCCTTGTGTTAAAATCGCTGAGGGTGGGGGTGGGAGGACGCAGGAGGAGGTGCAGCCAGGGCAGGCACAGGCGGACACTAAGGGCTGCAGGACCAAGACAGGGGGGGGGGCCGCGGGGGGTTGTGCAGGTGCCAGCCAGTGGACGAGCCTGTGGCATGGCCTCGCAGGGACCTCGCCTTTCTAGTGCCATTGACCTGGCCTCAGAACAGTGTTTTTAAATGTATAAAATAAAATCCACAGGCTTAAAATAGGAACCAAATACACTGAAATAGAGCTCTGAAAATATTAATGCCAAAATTGAGATATACAAATATATGAGCTACTATGTTAAGGCACTAAATAATAACAGTTGGGTTTGCATTTTCAAAGTAGTGCTGGACATAAACAATATTTTAGGATACCTCTGACAGCTGTCATGTGATGTGTCCTCCCGGTGACAAACATCATAACAAACTCTGGTCTGTTGTCTACATTCAGAATAGGAGCCAGTGCTACATGTCAGTTAGACGTTGATGAAAATAATGATGCAACTCATTTCCCATCCAAGCCCGTAGATGTCCGAAGTCATCTTCATGGGCCTCTTGGGGGTCCGAGGACCTTCCTCTAGAGACAGGGGAGGAGGGGAGGGCTGGGGAGGGAGGAGGGAGCTCAAGTTCTCTGAGCTGCAGAAGGACCTTCCAGGCTTTGGGGAGCAGTGTGCTGAGAGGAGGGGGTGAAAGATACAAGACCCCCCGGCCTATTTCGGGGGCGGCAGTGTGGGGACAGGCTGAGCACCTGTGTCCCCTCTGCAAATGCACCTGTGAGGAGAGGCCACCTGGAAAGGAACTGGGTGGCTCTGGACCTGGAAGGAGGCCCACTTAGCCCCAGGTCCATGGATGCAACAGGGGTCCTCGTGCTACCACGCCCCCAGAGGTGCCAGGCGATTAGGGAGGAGCAGCCTCTCGCACTGGGTTAGGAGCCTGGTCTGGAAAGCGGTAGAAGGTGCAGAGAGAACGGGGAGGAGGCAGAGCCTGGGCTGAACCCAGGTCTCCCCATCACCTGTTAGGTGATGAAGTCACTCTAGGGATTCCAGGTGGGCGGTGGGCATCTCCGACCCCCGGAGTCCCGTCTTCTGCAACGCTGGAGCAGCGCCCCTCCCCGGCTCATTCCAGACAGTGCTGGAGTGTCGAGAGCTTTGAGAGAGCATTGCGCAGGAGAGGCAGGCCATTCGGGTGGACCAAAAGCTGTGTAGACCAATTACGAGGGTGTTCACATATTAGCGAGAACACTGCCTGACACACTGAAGATATTATACTAACGTCTGTAAGATTTTTGATACACGGTACAAATCGGTTCTTAATTCTAACGATCAGCTTGTGCTTACTGAAGCAGGCCACTGAAAGAATAGCTTTGAAACGTAAACCAGTCAACTGCAAGGCAAAAGAAGTGCTTGAACGCAAAGAGCTGAATTAAAAATATTCAAATATCTGACAACTCAGATTTTGTGAACTTTTCTCCAGCCTGGTCCACACTACAAGGTATTGTTAAGTTCCGTTCATTTCATCCCCCAACTCCCCAACTACAATAATGTATCCATAACAAATACTCTAAATATAATCTGACCATTTAAATATCCGGAGCAAGACTGCACCTTGACAGCGATTTGTTGATGATTAGCACTTTAATCACATTTGTGTCGTCTTTATACCCGGACAGCTTCCGCAAAGGATCGGAGGGGAGGGTTAGCTTGTTCCTCCCACGTAAGTGACTGTTTTCTTTTCTGTTTTTTGGATTACATTTTCCTATTTCCAGTTTCTAAGGTCCGCGCGAATAGATTGCCTTGATCATTCCAGAATCTTAAATTAGCAAGGGGGATTGGTTCCCCTCAGATTTTCTTTTTTCACTCGAGAGCAGAACATTTTGGGAAAGTGCTCCAACACGCCGGGGCCCCAGGATTGCTCCCTCTCTCTGTTACTCCATACACCAAACACACAAACACAAAGTGCACTCACCATATTCCCTTACCAAGCCATGAACTACAGGAATACTAACATGTCTGACGATGCACACCAAGGCCTGAGGGTCACGAGCACCCACTGAATTCAGTGCCAGCTCCTTGGCACCAGCATGCTGCCCTCTCCCCACCCCCGCCCAGGGGGCAGCGTGACCGCCCCATTCCAGCTCCCCCAAACCCTGCTTTCCCATCCTCTCCTCCCCTAAGAGGCCAAGAATTCAGGCTGTGAGTCTTATTTTCCATCATTCACACCCTGTCCTTGGGGCGGGTCAGGGTTTCAACTGGAAATGTTCCCTGAAGTGCCCTCACTGTAACCACACATGAGCCGTCTGCTCATGGGCTGCAGGGGTGTGGCCATCAGTCTAGAGGGGAGCTGGGAAGATGCCACAGGGGTGGTTCTGTGTGGGTGAGCAGGAGTTCCCAGCAGGGCCGGGGGCAAGCGCAGGGCTGGAACCTGTGGCTGGAGGCTCTGAGGCAGGCGGGAGGGCTCTGGGAGCAGCGATGGCGGGATGGCGATGGCACGTGCCGCGTGGGGTGCAGGGTGTGGGCAAGTCACTGCCTAGTCAGGGTTCTATGCTGGGGGCCGTGGCAGGTCTGTGCCATGGTTAGCTGACCTCAGGGCTGGCAAGAAGATGGCACTGGGCTGCGGGATGCAGCTCTGTGCAGAGCGACCGGTGAGGACATGGAGAGGCTGTCCTGGTGACGATGGCACCTCCCTCCGATTTGTGGGTATGTGATGGCACCTCCATCCGATTTGCGGGTATGTTCACTTGCTCTCCTCCGGCGCGCAAGGCAGCTGTCAGCTTTATCACGTCTTGTCTTACCTTGGAGGCCCAGAAAGGGTGGGTGACTTGACCAGCATCACACAGCTAGGATTGGATGTCACCAGGATGGTCTCCAAAATCCCAAACCCAAGCATCCAGACCCTTTAGTGGAGTAACAGGGAGCTCTGGTGTCCTCGGGTTTGCTTTGTAGACATTCAGTTTAGCCAAATGTTGAAAGCGTCTGCCCTGAACCAGGTCTCCAGCCCGCCTCTGCGTCCTGCTGTCAGCCCTTTATGGCTGTGGGGCCGTCTCCCTGGGACTCAGTTTCCTTGTCTAGAAAGCCTTCTTCCCCAACTCATCCCAGAATTGAGGAGGGACACCTGTGACAAAGCTTGTGAAACACTCAACACGGTGCCTGGCACAGGGACGTGCTCAGGAGACTATGGGCTATGGCTAAGGTGGACATGTAGGGATGTGTCCCATTGCTAGGGTGGATGCCCTCGGGTGACAAGTCTCTGCCCCTGAGGGGTCAGCAGAGATGTGTCTGGGTCAGGGAGCCTCCCCAGACCCCGAGTTTTTGACTCTAACAATCACCTGTTCATGCGCCGCCAAGAGCTGGAGCCCTCCATACACGCACTTGGATGATGAAGAATGATTATAACTCTTTGCTGGGAGTGAGGGGGGATATTTTTGAGTTAAGATATATTTAGAAACTTATCTAAGGTTGCCTCTGCTTTCTCTAAGCCTTTTCCCCTAGCTTTTGAATTCTGTTAAGTTACTGGGAAATAAAATTAATCCTTTTGCAGGTTAATGAAACGTTGCGCAAGATCTGTTTTAAGTCCTGCTGCCAAAGCCATCTTTAGTTTTATGGCTTGGGACGCCACGTAGCATGCATAACGGTGCATGCTTCTTTCCTCTCCTGCTCTGAGACAAGGGCACCAGGATGCTTATGTTAGCAGGGCCCGTCACAATATTCCCAATTAGACATGGGAGCTGGGGGCACCTGATTTCTATTCTGGCACCAAAGGGTTAAGTCCCATCCAAAAATTACAGACATCACCTCCCCCTTCAACTAGGGCCAGACTGCTCCTATCTAACGAAAACTATTATTTGGAGAAAGGACCACTCTCAGGTGAAATACACAGAGTCACTTTGTGGCCTCCATGCCCCTAAGTGGTGAGGAAGATTATTAAAGAGTTTTCAGAAAGAATTGGCCTTTCTCACCAAAGGCTCTTCTGCAAAGAATGAGGATGAATTATCTGCATTTAACCAAGCACGCACTCACAGAATCTGATAGATAAATTAATGCCTTTTCATCCATAGGAATTCACTGGGGCAGTATTTTTCTTGCTATTGCCAATAGGCGGTTATGTCGCCGTTAGCACAGTTATGCAATGGAACTGGAAAAATCAAGAACACTCTCATTAAGATGTGCAATTACAAGGCAGCAGTGCGGGCTTTGTGTGCTCCCTGTATTTTATTTTGGAACACCCCAATTACAGGGTTATCCCATTCTTAGGAATCTGTCTGACACGGACAGCAGGAGAGGTCTGGCCGATTCCCTGTAATCCCTGAGCCCAGAGACGTTCCCCACCGGTGTGTGAGATTGGTGCCAGGGGATAAACCAAATAAAGGAGCAGGGATTTCCCTTGAGGGGGCCACCCATGTGAGGCCAGGGGTCCAGCATCTCAGAGGAAGGGCGTAGTAGAGAGCGGCCAGCACCGACTGCTATGGAGGAAGGGGCAGCTTGCAGGGTGGGCGAGCCCCCAGCAGGGATGGAGGAATGACTCCTGGGTAGGTGGCGTAGGGGTGAGGCTGTGGGAGATGGGGGTGGCACACTGGGGCACAGATGGCAGAGGAGTTTGTGGGCTGTGTGGCCACACCCAGCCCTGCGAGCAGGTCAGCCCAGCTGTGGGCAGGAGGGGCTGCTGGGAGCAGAGCCCTGAGCACAATCTCGAGGGCCTCAGCCTCCAGCAGAGGTGCTCTGAGTCACTCTGCAGCCCAGTGGGTGCTGTGCAAATTTTCGGTGGGTGCTGCTCCAGTCTGTGCAGTACGCTTGGAGAGAAGAGCAGTGACAGTTGCCACTGGGGAGAGAGGATGCTTGGGACCCACAACCTAGAGAATGTGGTGGGGACCGGGGAGGGACCTTGGGCATCAGGGCAGTGGCTGGAGCCTTGCATGTGGGCAGTTCCAGCCACAGAAATAAAGGCAACACTCCGAGGCAGCACCTAATATCCTGTACATCACGAGGCTCAGGTACAGGGACAGATTTTGGGGAACCCTCCAGGAATCATGCTGGGGGCCCACCCGTGACAGAAAATGCCCCTCTGACTAAAGACACGAGATGCCAGTCTACCTCATTTCCTATAACTGCAGCCAGGCAAAAGGACCCTCAAGGAAGACACAAACGTTCTCTAGAAGGCAAAGGTGTTATCCCGTGGACACATCTATCTTCCCCTCCCTGGGAAGCCATAAGCACCATGCCGAGCAAAGAGCACCTACATGCACCTGAGCAGGCACAGAGTGTCTCCCAGGCAGGAGGTCAGGAGCTTCCTGAAGCGCGCAGCCTCCCTCCGAGTCGGCTCATCAGCACACCAGCTGATTTGGGGAAATTCTCTTTCTCATGATTCTGCATTCATGCATAATAAATCATGCCCTGCTGTGAGCATTACTTGCAGGATACCTTTCCAATTACCTGAAAACTAACTCAAGGACCAGGTCAATCAGGCGATGCATAAATCCGAGCTGCTTCTGGGGGTGGTGTGTGTGACTCAGGACTCCTGCTGTGGAATGTCACAGGTGGTGATGTCACATCCAAGTCTGGTTGATCAGCCCTTGTCCCCTTGTGCGCAGAGCTACCTACACAAACGTGTGCTCCCAAGTGCCCATGGCGGACTGATCCTAAATCCTTACGTGGCCACAGGTAGCTCTGGAATGAAGATTTGTCACTTACAAGATCTATTTTGGTTTTCAAACTCTGAATGATATTTCCAAATATAAAATGCAAAGCACTTTATCCCCTTATAATGACCAGGCCCAAATTACTCAAAACTATCACAGAAACGCAGAGAATTATTTTAAAACTGAGCTTAGGGATAGGATCTCAAGATAGCCCAACTCTCTATTCACCAGGTCAGTCTAAGGTCAACTGGGCAGGAACTGTGATTCCCACATTTTCATTGGCATTTAGGATCCCTGGGATGACCACTGAGTATTGTCTGTCTGTTCTTGGTGTTTTTGGTTCCATAAACCATCCTGGGATGACCTGGAAGCTCCTGTGGCTTTGTTGATGACCAAGAAGAGATTGCTGGACGCCCCATGGGTGGGGTGCTGTGGTGGGTGTGGGAGGGGATGGGGGCCTCATGGGTGGCAGGAGGCTGGGGGCTAATGGCAGAATGGGGGTGATGAGAAAGCTCTAGGGTTTGGGCTTATCTGAAAATTGCAAAATCAGTTTGGGTGGAGTGGGTTCCTGCAGAGTGACATCGTCCATATGGAGGCTGGGTCTTGTAGTGAACTGAGATACGAAAGGTCAAGTGGTCTCAAACCATGGAGCTTTCTGGAGAACCACAGCTTTGTCGGATTCGGGGATGTGGAAGGCCCACGGACGTCACTGGGTCCCATGCACAGCTGAGTTCTGCTGTTCAGAAACTCACTCTTTCAATGTGCTACGCCCTAGTTAATAGTCAGCTCTAAAGACACCTCTCTCTGCCTGCACATTGTGATTTTTCCAAGTCCCCTGAGCAATCTGCAGTCACATTGCTTCTTCATTCATCTCTGGATTACTTGCAAGGCACCCATTCCTGCAGCTTCTTCTGCAAGCTCCCATCTGAGCCTGGGACTCACTATACTCTGCCCTGAAAGTATCTGGACGTTGCCACGATGCAAAGCTTAGAGAGGTGAAGATACAGACCAATGCAAACAATCCTGAAGCTGTGCATCAAAGACCCTTTAGTTCTTTATACACAGTCTGGACAGCTTAAAAATAAAGAGTGCCCAGTCTAAAAGGAAAGAAGAAAAACATGAAAGCAAGAAGCATAACACATACACTGCCCATGTCAAAGCATGTGCTCAAGGTAATTTTTCCAGCTCTCAATTCAGTGCTTGTTATGTTCTGCATCTGGGATTCATATAACTTTCAAAGTGCCAAAAAATGCTAAAGCTAAGCAAGAAGGCAAGAAAAGAGGAACACTGCCAAGAACAGCCACCTCCAGAGTAGTGAGGTCTGTGGCTCCTGTCCTCTTGCTGTGCCAGTTCTTGCAGCAGAGGTGCGGGTGGTGTTATAAGCACCTTTAAAGTGCACACGTGCAGATGCCTGATGGGGCAGGGAGCCCAAGGAATCGTGGACAGTGAGAAAGACGTGGCTATCTTCCATTAATGTCAAGATCAAAACATCCGAGATGCACCTAAAATAGCCCTAGGAAGTCCCCTGAGAATCTATAATATGCTAATGAACCAATGACTCACCCATCCACCACCACCCTTCTTGCACCAACATTTGTGTGAGCCGAGACACATGAAATCACAGTTCTCCAAGCAAAGCAGAACTCTATGCAATTTTTCTGAACATTATCTAGTCTGAGCTTTAATTCAAAGATGCAGGGGTTGGCAGAGAGAGTGGGGCATATATTACCAATATTACTCACGCTGTACTCCCCACCTACATCCCTTCTCAGCCCCATCTTTCCTGACAGTCATCTGCTGGTCTGGGAGGTACTTACTGCCTTATGCATGGTTTCTATCACCTTTTAATTACTGTCTCATCCTTGGGGTGAGAAATATGCTATAGGAAACATAATATTAATATGGGAAATATAATATTGGAAATATAATTTCCTATGTTTCCTTCCAATTACCCAATCACCTTGTCATGTGCACCTGTTTCATTTTCCTATGTACAGAAGATCCATCGTGTGTGTGTGTACGTGTGTGTGCGTGTATGCAGTGGGGGTGTGTCCCATAGTTTCAGCACCTTTCCTTTGAAGTGGATCAGTCGGTAGGTGATGAACTGCCACTCTCAAGATTTTATTTAGAAGATTATATGGCCAAATTTTTTTTCCAATTGTATATATATTTATTTTTTTGAGATGGGGTCTTTCTTTTTTTATTTCAGCATATTAGCGGGGTACAAATGTTTAGGTTACGTGTGTTACCTTCCCCCTTCCCCCCCAGAGTCAAAGCTTCAAGCATGTCCATCCCCCAGATGGTACACATCACATGCATTATGTATGTATATGCCCATCCCCTCCTCCCTCCTCCCATCTGCCTAACATATGACCAAATTTTTAAATAGCTTATGCTTTATTTGTGGTGGGCTTATATTCTAGAAAATATTGATAGACCTTATCTTTATAATTAAAATGTCTTTTACTAGGTATGCACCTGGAAGGAAACACTAAAATTCAATAACTGAGTCTAGAGGGTTTAGCTGCTCAGGATGTTTGCAAGTGCTAATATCCTACTCCATAAAAGGAAGTCATTCTGGAAAACTGTCTCAAATAGATTTCTGTATAAACCTACAGTTGAAATATACTTAAAGTGAATTTGTTAATGCATATGTTAACACACTAATATTACATGTAGGTGATGGGATGCAAATAACTGCCTTTGATTTACCCACGGTAAATACTTGGATATTTTAAAAATCATTAGATTTTCTTCAAATGGGGTACACCTGAAAAGCTCTATAAACCAGGCAGAAGGCAATGAGTATTAATAGAAGGTTCTTCAAGTGTGGCCAATCCCAGAGTCCAGTGTGCCAAGGAGAGGGCAGGGTAGCTTCCACGTCCCTGTGGTTGCCATGTCCCCGTGGGCCTTCGCCAAGGCTGGTGGACATTGCCACAGTGACTCCTCTATCCTGAGGAGGGACAGTCACAGGAGAGCAGCAGAAGGGAGGGACGTCAGTCATCAGCCAAGACTATCCCAACCTCAGTGTCCACTGCAGCGGCCCTAGGTGAACCCAGGAATCTAGGACTGAGCCCTGGGCCAGGAGCACAGTGCTGCCACGCGGCAGCTCAGCTGGGCTCTCTTCAGCCCAGACGAGAAGAAGTTTCCAAAGGGAATGTCCACCAGGCGATCGACGGCAAACAAGCCCAAACGAACAGAAGTAGGTTCACAGGACATGTGACTTTTGCAAAGCCCATATTTCAAACTCCCTGTTGACAGCTCTCCCTTCACTGCCCCGAGGAACTTCAGAATGAAGAAGAACCACGGAAGCTCCCTCCCAGACTGGCTTCCTGTCCTGCCCACCCTCGTCTGCTTTTCGGGTCAGAATCCAGGGTGAACATTCCTCCTGGCCCCTGTGTCCGACAAGCACGAGTGTGCCCCCTTCAGCCCCTGCCCCTCTACGTCCCCCGTATGTCCTCTAGAGTGGGATTCCTAGAACGACCCGGGTTTGTGAGTCACTCTCCAGCATGAGCCTAAACTCTCCGTCACTTTTCCATGACACTCTTACCGTCAGGATTACATGGGCTACGGTATGTTCCCTAAACCCACCTGAATTAGCATCCAGGTAGACATTTTTAATTCATTTCAGATTTGTTTGCTTTTTACTTATAAACTATTTACTAATTTATAATAGCTTTAATATTTGATAATATAATAGCATAAGGTTTTACCTTAAAGTGGAATGCATGCTTTTGATATGAAAATGTAGCAGAAGGTCAGCGGAATCTAATACTTTGTGACAAAAATGCATTCTTGGGTAATTATCTGCTACATATAATATCTATTAGGTTCAATGAAATAAAGTTTCCCAGAGACAACCATCCTGAGCTATCACTCGTGGCAAGATGGGTCAGTCCCCAGACCATTCCCAGCTCAGATGGCAGGGACATCCCACTGACCACAGCGTCACAGTCTTATCTCTGATGCAAGGCAAGTTGGAGCCCTGAGGCTGGCTCGAGGCTGTCTGAGGCTGTGCCAGGGACACCTGCTTTGGTGTCTCCATGATCAACCAGGGCATTCCTGGCTGAGTGTGTGTCCCAGGCTCTGGCCAGGCTGGACTTGCATTCACAGGAATGGCCACAGAGCATGGCTAGAAGCCAAGGGCCACTGCACAAAACCAAGAGCTCCTGTCACTGCACCTCCACGGTGCTGTGGGACCTGTACTGAGGGCCTCAATCTTGAAAGAGATACGAACGAAACAAGAGAACTAGTTTGCTTTGGAGGCGTGCTATATTCTAAAAGTTTCAGCTGCATCATTTAAAGTAAATGATCACACATTGGAAATGTAATTAGAGGTGAGTCAAAGTCCAGAGGGGAGAATGTACAGTTTCATTCATTGTGACTTCAATCCTGGATTCCAAATGTTGCAGACATTGCATGGACTGTGTCCTTGGACAAGCAACACGAGTGTTTTCTCTGCTATGGACAAATAATCACAAAAATCAAGATACTAATTACTGAGACAACGCATCACCTATAACTGAAAAAAAATGACCCATCCAATGCACTGCAGGGAACAAAGCAGACATGATGTACTTGTTCATTTATACACCAAAACAAGTTGAAATCAGCAACTAACTGCAGCATGGATTCTAGAGGAAAAAAACAGATAAGAACTCTGATTTATCTTGGCTGCACCGGATCATTAATATTTATATGGAATTGTTTAAACCCAGAAGTTGCAAAACAGCTCTCAGACGCTACAATCAGCATATTAAGTGTGCATATGGAGACAGAGATAGCGGTGGAGGAGGAGGCGCGCGGGAGGGAGGGAGAGGAGGAAAGGTGCCACGTGAGGACGGCTGAGCTGCCAGTTCACACTTCCCTGGTACGAGGTAAAATATATCCAGGCAGTACACTAGGGCCATCCTTCCAGCTATAGTTTTCAACCCATGTGTCTGCAAAGTCAACGCTATTCTTGTGGCTGGCTGGGTTCTTGCAGCCCTCCCTGAAACCTTAATTTACATGTCACTCACCTGCGCAGGCCCAGGGGGCTTGTTCCAAGTCTTCCCCACCCATCCATCCCTTGGTAGCATTTTCCTTCCTGTGTGATGTCCTTTTCCAGGACTTTCTCCTGGACCCCAATGCAGGTTCCATGTTCTTACATAGATGACCTCCAGCTACCTGCCCATTACCTTGGATGAACTGTGACTCTCAAGGGAAAGGTTAGATCTTGTGCTAATTCTGAATCTGCCAGTGCCTAACAGAAGTATTCATTGGATGAGATTTGATTTACCAAAAATCTGGGGACATTCAAAATAACGAACTTGAGGACAAAGGAGGGAGATGGTGGAGTGCGTAGAACATTGTCTCCAACACCTATTGATGATTAGGAACAACACCATCTAATGTGTAGACTACACGGGCTCCGGTTTTACATAATGTGCATGTTATAAGCACAAGACTTTGCAAAAAATAATGACAATTTCAAGTCTGTCACTGTGACAAGGTTTAGAAAGGAGAACATGAAAATGCTGGTTTGTTTTGGTGAGAAAAATGGTAGAAAGATGGACAGGCGACAGCTTCTGAAAACACCCAGAGCATTTTTGCTGCATACGTTTCTGAAAGTCGGAGTTCAATTATTGTTTCAGGCAGAGGTTTCCTGTAACCACACTCCAGGTTGGGGGAATTGCGGGTGAACCATCTTGGGTCTTCCTGCAGGTGCTCTTTCCCCAGCTCTCTCCAGCAAGCTCAAGAGTGCGCAGCAGATGTCCACAGTGCCTGAGGATGAGTCTGCTCATTTTCTGGTCTAAGGAGGATGCGAATTTAGAACATACTGTTTCCTTGCGCTGCCTTCTGACTACTCTTCTTGACGTTCTGCTTTTAACATGATGCTCCCAGCTTCAAATGCTCTGCAGTGGACAGACGTAGATCACACTCAGGACTCTCTGGCCCTTCCTGACTGCCCAGGCCTATATCCATGCCTCCCTCCTGATGCATACAGTTTAAATCCTGTGATTTGCTTCCTCCCTGAGGCAGCTTCCCACTCAGGGCAGCTCTGTCTTCATTGTTTCCACCTGCGATGCAGGAACGAGCCAGGAAGGTGCCAGGAAGCCGAGGGAATTCACATCTCCGGTGAGCAGCCCTCGCCCAAGACCAGCAGCAGCGCCTCCCTGCTCTGTGGAAGAGCCTGGAGACCTGAGACCGAGTCTGCCTCCCAGAGGTCCCCAGTGGGTTAGGGAAAGTCGCTCATGGCTCTGCAGAAGGCATGTGCCCAGAGTATTTGGTGCCACGATTTGATCTTAGCCATGGCCAACCCCTCCCAACTCTGGACTCTCTTTGGTGATACTGCATTTATTTCATCTTTATGGAGTGACCAGGCAGAACACGGCTGTGCACACCAATGCATCAGACACGAGCGCAACCAGCATTGACTGAGCACCTACAAAGTGCCAGATTCCAGATTCCGTGCTCAGTCATTCTTTACAGCATTTAAATAGGGATTACTTCTTCCTCTGCGTTTGAATGATGCATAGATGGGCTTTGTCCCACATCACACGCCTCATCAGCCTCAGCAGTGTTGTACTGGTCACTCTCGCAGTGCAAAGAGCCCGTTCAAGTTTCAGTTAGCACCAGAAGAAATGAGAACGCAAGTAACAGATAATCTAAATCCCTCAATCAAGCATTCACACGTCTAATTAAAAAGTATTTCTGTTATAAAAGAAATATATTTTCTGTATAAAACAATTAAGGAAACAAGAGAGGTGTAGGTTTTGGCTTCTGATATTGTCAGACTTGTAACCCTTCTGCTAGAAAACCTTAAAGAAATATTAGAGAATATTTTAACAAACATCAAAGACAGGGAGATGGAGGATTATCAGGCCAAGACCAGGAAGAGAATAAGATTCCAGGATGAACCAGCCACATGGTGCCACCTTTGCCCTTATGTTTCCTGATCCAGAAGAGGTGCCTGAGAGGGCAGTTTTGTGGTTACTTTGTGGGGCAGTGGGAATCCAATCTGGGGCTCAGAGCACACCAAAGAGGGAAATCCTGGTAAACCAGCCCTTGCCATAGTGTGGCATATTAAAGAGAGAAACCAAAGGAGGAAAAGCGAAACAGAAGTATGCCAGCCCTCTCATGGACTATAGCCCAGCTCTGCATCAATTCAAAACCTGAGTGTAAACTAAGGTGATCCTGAAATTTTTGTGTTGCATCTCCTGGAAAAAGCAAAGAAAGAGCCCATTTGAAGGAGGATGGCATCATCTTAATTTTAAAAATATTACTATGAATACTTTTTCAAAAACAATGAGCAGCATACAATCGATAATATCTAAGAAAATATACCATAAGTGAGAACAAGGAGAAACAACAAAAAACCAGACTTACAGGGATCACAGATACTGTAATTGTTCCAGCAGAGACTATAGAACACCTCTGCTTACTATGTTCAAGGAAATAAAACAAAGCCTGAAAACCTTGGCAGATAATTGAAACATATAAAAAGCATTATAGCAGATCTGAAAAAGAAGAAACATGGACACTCCAGAACTGGTGAATGCACAAAAAGCAATATTATAACCCACTGAATGGGTTTGGCAGAGGTTGAGACACAACTAGAGAGGAAATTGTCAACCGTAATTCTACACCTAGCTAACACACCTGCAAGGATACAGCAATAAAAAGACATTTCCAATAACATAAAACAGAGAGAATTTACCACCAGCAGTTTTATCCTAAAGGAAATGTGAAAGGATAGTCTTTAAGCAGAGGGGATTATTCAAGCTGGAAGGTCAAAGGTTCAGGAAGAAATAAGGACTAAAGTAAGTGGAGTATGTGGTTTATACAAATAAATACTGACAATATAAAACAGTAAAAACATTGTCTTTGGGGAGGTATCTATATCTGTCTGTCCATCTGCCCATCTACCCATCCATATTGAAAAAGGAAGATAAGAAAGGCCCAATTTCATATTTGGAAGAGATTAATAAAATTGATGATTTGGATGAAACTGACAAAATTCTAGAAAAACATAACTTGACAAAACTGATATAAGATGCATTAGAAAACCTAATTAGACTTATCAATATTAAAGAAATGAAATCATTAATTTAAAATTTCCTCATGAAGAAAGCTCCAGGCTCAAAGACCTTCCCCAGTGAGTGCTACCAAAGATTTAAAAAGGAGACAATTTTGGGTTTTAAATAGATGTTCAGAGAATAGAATAAAAATGGAACTCTTCACAAATAGCCTTGATATCAAAACTTACTGAAGAAATCACCACAAAGGACAGTATAAATCAATTTCTCTCATGAATTCAGATGCAAAAATCTCAGGCAAAACAGAGGTGCACAGATTCAGCAACATACAAAAATTGTGACCACTGAGTGCTTCTTCTATGACTGCAGGTTGACTTAACATTTTCCAATCTGTCAGTGCACTGGATCACATTAGTAGATTAAAGGAAAATACTCATGTAATTTTTTTCCATCGCACAAAAGCTTTTTATACATCCAGCATCCAATCATGATTTAAAATAAGGTTTCGAAAGATCCTACTTGGTGAAATGTTGGGAATGTCCCCTTAGAGACAGGAGACAAGATAAGGATGCCACTGTTTATACTCAGCATGGCTTCTGCAAGTGCAGTAAAGATAAAGACCTGAAGGTTTAGGGAAGCAAACTTCAGTGGTACACATGCAAGGAAGTGAGTCCGGTGGAGGTCATGGCTGAGGTGGTGGCAGTGGTGACAGGGGTTACAATAAGGGGAAGGACAGCAAGAAGGAGCGTGTCCTTCCGCCCTGGGGACCCAGGGGTATTCTTGACCTGGATGATAGTTACTTGGCTGCTTGCTTTAAAATAATTTGCTAAATTAATATTACATTTGCGTACTGTTCTGAGTGTTATTTTCAAACTAGGAAAGGTCTGACACTGCGGGCCCCAGTCCTGCAGAGCAGCTAACCAGCTGTGTGTTCCTGGATAAGTTAAATAACCTTGCTGGCCTGAGGATGAAATAAAATCCACTTTAAACTTATTCTGAAACTTGTTCTGAAACAGTGGCCCTGGGTGTATCTGAAGGATTTAAAAACAGCACAGACCCTGATTTGTACAGACCTGGATTGTAATTTGTAAAATTTATCATGTGTGAAATGGTGATAATACCAGTACCAATTTCACGGGGCTGCTGTGGGAATTAGGTGCAATTGTGCATATAAAGCACTTTGCACCTTGCTGAGTCTGTATTCAGAGCAACACCATTACTGCCATTCTTGTTTCACGGACGTGTGGAGGTGAGCCTTTCACCCCGTGCCCGGGTGCTGCAGCAGCCCTGGGCTTGGCAGGGCCCCTCCACAGGAGCCAGGGCCAAGGAGGGCTTGCTGCCCACGAGAACCCTGCCGCCCTCAAAACAGGGCTGTCTCCTGAGCATCACCCTCTCCAACGTGGGCTCCAATGCGGCCAACACAGGCTGCATTCGGAACAAGGGCTTGCTGTCAGCTTATTACAGAACCGGAAGTGGTGTCTGACGTAAGGTCTGGTCCAGACCAGGATACGT
Source organism: Mirza zaza (assembly GCA_008750895.1). Classification (NCBI taxonomy): domain Eukaryota; kingdom Metazoa; phylum Chordata; class Mammalia; order Primates; family Cheirogaleidae; genus Mirza; species Mirza zaza. The sequence goes on along the minus strand of VSMD01069527.1, from coordinate 34,168 downwards.
CTCCATGCGGTGGTTTTAACCTTCTCGAGTCCTGGGAGGAGGGGCAGTCACCACGCTTCCAGATGAGGGCACTGGGGCTCTCACGGGCTTGAAGGGCTGGCCCTGCTCGGTCGGCACCTTCGCTTTGGGGGAGAAACATCAGACTCGCCCCTGTGCTGCAGAGTCCCCCGGGCTTGCCATCCCCCCAGCTCATGACTGCCTGCTCTGCCCCGGCCTCTCCAACGACCAGCTCCTGGCAGGCCGCGACACTGCACCACCAGGGGCCTGGCTTCGGGCCTGCACCTTGGCTCGGGAGGAAGTAGGTGCTGCAAGTTGGAAGTGTAGAGGAGTTAATTCCTGGTGGGACAAACTTGACTATGGAGCACTGGCAGCTGGGCTACCACTTCACCCTCCAGTCCCCACCCTGCTGTTTCAGGAAAGCCTGTCCAGAGAGGCTGTCGGCGGCCAGCAGCCTGTGTGCCATCCACTACTGCTTTCTTCCTTCCCTCTTTCCATTTGCCTGCACTTTCATTGGTCTGGGATTGTACCTCAACATACGGCCTTAGCACTCCAGCCCCGCTGCAGGCTCCGTGATCCAGGGAGCCCGGTCGGGTGGGGAGGCCCATACATCTCTCCGCACAGGGCTCAGCACACTGAGCATATGACACCGCTGTCGCGGTGGGGATCTCTCGGAGCCCCCGGGAAAAGTCTTAGTCTCAGCCCTGACCTACCAAGGACTCACTCGGTCACTGCATAAGTGTGGCCGCCTCCCGGCCTCAGCATCTCCTCCAGACTCAGACTAAAATGGGTATTTTTGGAGAAATGCTGTACTCTTTAATAACCGTAGCTCTTTGGGCAACAGACATACAACAGAATGAGGCAGCCCCCCACACCAGGAAGCAGGAAGAAGGAAAAGCACACGCAGCCCTTTCTATAGCGTGATGCCAGAATCTCTTCCACACTATTTCTTCCCTCCCAAGTTGCACTTTCCTGTGCAGACAAATGCATGGTGGACATCTGCCATTTGTCTCCCGGGGGGTGGTCAGGGAGCTCCTCCCAACGCGTTCCGGAAGAGGACAGGGGAGAGTGATGTGGTGAAGGAAGGGAGCAGGAGGAAATTCAGGGAGAAGCGGCAGATGGCCTTCAGTACACCCACGCCCTGCATGCACCCACGGCCCCCTGAGGCTCTCTGCACCCCAGCAGCAAGGGCGTGCACCCCTTCCCCACCTGTGCCTGCCGCAAACCCCTGCGCAGCGAGGGTGCTTTGTGACCTGTGGCATCTGTTGAGTCTGCGGAGACTAAACATGGACATGGCAGGTGTCCAGCCTATGGCTGTAGAATTAATCTGTAAGGGGCTGGGAGGAGACAGAAGACCCCGAACTCGCACGTCTGGCATTGACTGCTGAGCCGTTCTGAACGTGGGGCGGGGAGGGGGATCCAGGTGAGTGAGGTTGAGAAGCCACATGTAGGCAAAACACCCCTGTGGGGAGCCCAAGAAAAAGTTGGGAGGTTTCTCATTTAATTCTCTCTCAAAGGAGCTCTTGGCAAAACAAACACATAGAAATATAAAAAATTCTGAGTTCTCCCAGCTGCAGGAGGTCACAAGTCCGGGCAATGAGGCGAAGTCTGGAGCGATTTCCTGCTACTTCCTAATTATTTGCAAGTTATCTTACCAGCTTCGTGTTTTATCCTTGTACCAAGGACAAGTCAGATTGTTCTCTCCATATTAAAAAACTGAAAGATGGGACAAATCATGCCAATCCCAATTTTGACAGCCCTGTGGACTGGCTCACTGATGGCATGGGGACTCCAGGCATCATTGGGTGGCAGGTGGCAACACGGGGCATCACTGGTCCTCCAGGAGGAGTCCAGGTCTCCCTTCTCTCTGAGCGATGTCTTGATGGTGGTTATAGGAAAGTTTGGGTTCCCTCTGGGAAATGGGCTGAAACTACTGACAAGAATCCTACACACAAGCCATAGACTTAGAATTAACATCCAGAGTAAAGGCTGAGAAAGGAGATATTTAATTCCCTCTGGAACAATGATGATCTCACTTGTGTTCTACCAGGGCTTACCTGAGCGACAGGTTTTCACACCCAGATCCTATAACTGTTTCCCTCCACCTCTGAGAATCTGCAGAGCCTCTTACTCAGAGGGAGTAAGGGACAGCCTGTGCCTGACTTAGGTTTCTATTCTTCTGGAGAACGTCACATTCAGGAGAAACGGTAAGTACCCTAGGTAGACGTCATTACCAGGAGTGCCTGTCTCTCTCCCACAATTTAATATGAGCCAGTTTTAATGGAGTCTGGTGGGGAAGGACGGACACATCCCTGGAAGCTACAATCAGAGCTGTTATTTCACTGGAAGCCTGGGCAAAGGACTTGAGACGTAAGTAGTTCTTCCCTATATGGGGATCTGTGACGTCTATAACGAGACAATGGTTTCTTCTAACACTTGGGCACTACCTGGTGGACTTAGTCACTGAGTAATCACTGAGTGCCAGTCCAGGGGTGGGCGGTGACGCTGGGGGATGGGATCCCGGCTCTGCCCTAGGAGCACGACCTGGGACAGGCTAAGTGACCTCTCTGGGCCTCCTCCCTGATCTGCACCTGCTGCAAGAAGTGAGTGAGGCCAAGTGCATGTGTAACATGCTCCTTGCACAGGGGCTGGGGGGAGCAATTTATTGCCCCCCAATTTCCCTCTCATCTTCCCTTTCCTTTGTATTTCACAACTGAATTTTTCACTCTCTGTTGGGTCATTTTTATCACATACAAACGCGCTGTAATTTTTCCCACTTTAAGAAAAAAATACCAAAACCAAATGCTCTTGACATCACCTCATTGAATACCACTCCATTTCTCTGTTTACAGCAAAACTCCTCAAAAGAGATAACTAGATGTACCATATCCAACTACTCTCTTCCCATATGTATTTAAACATTTTAGTCGAAGTTCATAAGTGTGGAGCTCAGTGAGTTTCCACGCGTGTGTGTGCAGCCAGCAGCCAGCTCAGAAAGGGAACAGCCCGGCACCCCACACCCCTCCAGGCCCCTCTCGGTGCCGCCTCCCAACGCCCAGTGGTGCAGTTCCTCCCTGGGGCCTGTCTGGGGCTGTCGCCTCCTGTGCACCCCCCAGCCACTCCTCAGTGCTCCCACTGGCCCTCACGCCCGTTGGTGGCTAACGCCCAGCTCTCCTTACGCTCCTACCCACGGCCTGGCCTCTCCGAGCCCCACACACACACGTCCAGCTCCTGCCCAGCCAGAGGGGCCACTCGGAGGCCGATGGAGGCTCCCGCTGCCGGTGCACACCTGGCGCTGGAAACCCGTCTTCCAGTGCCGCCTTTCCTCCTCCCGTCCTCTCACACCACTGCGGAAACCTGGTCACTCTTCCAAAAGATGCCCCATGTCTCCTGCTTCCTGTTAAACTCCCAGCCGTGCCTGCAGCCCAGATGGCCACAGTCCCCCCTGGATGACCACAGCAGCCTCCGAGGCACTGTCTTGCCTCTGCCCTGCCCCTACAGGCTCCCCAGACGGCCATCGGCGGGGTGCTTCCCCTCTGCTCAAACTCCCAAGTGAAAGCCCAGACCACTGTTACAGCCTGAAGGGTCCCATGGGGTCTGCCCTGCCCGCCCCTGCCTCGGTGCCTCCACCCTTCCCTACCCCAGACCCAGCAGTCACCTGCCTCAGCCACACAGCCTCGCACCAGCCCCAGGTGTGCTCCCAGTTCAGGACCTTTGTGCTGCCTGTTGTGCTGCTGGCAGCTCTTCCTCCAGGGATCCCAGGCTGGGCCTGGGGTCTTATCAGGAAAAGCCCTCCTCTGGCCGCCCCTCCTATGATCACCCTATTGAAAATGGGTGCTCCCAGCTCTGCACTCGTATATCCATTTCCAACTTAATTTCTCTCCTTTATACTTCTGGCTATTGGACATTCTACCATTTTCCTTTGTTTATTGCTGCCTCTCTGCACTAGAACATCAGCTCTGTGAAGGGGGCTTTTATCCCTTTTGTTCACTACTGCGTCTCTGCCACCCAGAGCAGGGCCTGGCGCAGGTGCGGTATTCACTAAACGGTGGGTAAATGAATGGATTTAAAGGAGCACTGCTATCAGCTAGGCTGGACTCTTGTTCTTCTAGACTTTCAGTACCATAAAGAGATTCCATTTTTTCTCCCTAATTTGTCCAATTCCCTTTGCTGGTACTATTCATAAAATTCATAATCTGGTTCTTAATACTCTTTTCTCATTTAATTATTGCTATAATGTTGCAGTTAGTAAAGGCAAGAAACATTTTATGAAATGAAATTAGATCAAGACATAAAAAATGCTTGAATGCAAAGACTTCTGCCAGCAGACTCAGCACATGTGACCTCAGGCCTGCCCAGAGCAGGTGCAGGCCCAAGGCCCCCTCGGGCCGGGCTCCCACTTCCGTGTGCAGCTGCCACCTGTCACATGGGATCCAGTGAAGGGTGGGAGGGCAAAGTCACATCCGTGTTCAGGATGGGCTTCCCTTCCTCCATGACCACCCTCTCCAAGCTCTCCCAGGGGTGGGAGCAGTGGATCAGAAGCAAAGACTGTGCTTCTGTTCACAAACAGATAAAAGTCAAAGTTGTACTGCAGAAAAGTTGATTTTACCAGAAATATTAGTACTTGTCTCGTATACCTAGACCTGCTGCCTCTGTGATTTAAATCACTGAATCCCTTGAGACTTCGGTTTTCTTAATCTACGAAACGGAGGTAATAATTTTCCACCTTCCAGACTCATGGCAAAGATTAAATAAGATAAAGTGTGCACATCAACTAGCTTGCAGCAGTCACTCAGCAGAGTAAGGGATTCATTTCTAGCCTCGGCACCCTTCAGAAGTACCGGCTCCCAGGTGCAGCCGTGCCACCGAAGTTGCACATGCCCACGCCCACGCCCACGCCCGTGTCTCTGTAAACTGGTTCACAAAACGTGCTAGCACTGGGCGCTGGGTCAAACAGTTAACGTGGCTGGGGCACAGTGAAGTTGTGGACACCATGCTACACACGTCTGGCCCCACCCTGAGTCCTTCGTCGAGGCTCAGGGCCAACCCAGCTGCCTGCCCAGAGAGGCCGCCAGCGAGCGGACCTGCTGCTAACCAGCTTGGTTTCCGGCACATCCCTCAGTCACACAGAACCCAGTTTCACCACCCCTGCCCGAGTTCTCACGAGGTCCTGTGTGTGCAACAGCATTGCTCACACTCAGAACTAGAGGGAGGGCTCCCTAAAATGCAGATTCCTGGGTCCCACCCCAGAGACTCTGAGTCAGCAGGTCTGCAGTGGGGCCAGAAAATATGTGTTTAGAGCAAGCGTCCAGGGATGACGGCACTGCTGGTTCAGGACCACGCCCTAGACGCCAGGGTGTGCTGCTCTGATGCTCGGGGAAAGTGCCCCGCAAATGTCACCCACCTTACTAACACTTTTGTCACTGCTGTCACTGCCACTTAAGGAGCACCTTTTTAGGATTAGTGAGCTCTGTTGGAAAAAGCAGGGCAGTCTCCCTCCAGGGGTCCATTTGCCTCTGGACCCACGGGCACGGACCACTCAGGTTTCCCACAGTGCACGGCCAGCACCGCTCCTTGCCAGGAATCTCCTGGGGACTTCTACCTGCCCCACGCCTCGAAGCCTCAGGATCCCACCCCTGGGGAATCATTTTAACACCATCCTGTGCGTCAGAAAACTGAGGCACAGGGGAGCTGCCTGCTGAACTGGACCTGGCTAGAAGAGGACAGGACAAACATGCGTGGGGTTCATAATTCCAGGAATGTCACTGTTTCCACTGCTGTCCCGTGTAACCACTGCCCCCATGGTTTGTTTTGCTGGGTTTTTCTGGAATGGCCTCGCATGTTTCTTGGCCTGAACTGAGGTGCTATTTTGACAATGAGCAGACACAGCCTAACTGTCGGTGAACACACTGCGTCACGTGATCTATGATAAAAGGAAGAAACCCCCTAAGTCACACTTCAGTGTCAGAGACGTCCTTGTGAATAGCGCTGGGGGCCTGGAGAGCCTCAGCGCACTCCTTGCCCTGTTGCGTCAGCTCCCACGCCAACGCCTCGGGCACTGAGGCCCTGGCCACAGCCTGCAGGTCCCCCAGAGACGGCTCCCAGCCTCTCCTCTCTCCAGCCCCGGGTGGACTCACAGCCGGCCTCGCCTAGGAAAGCACCAATTTAATTAAGCGTGAGGATCAGAGTGTGTCTGTTCCATTTTGTCTGCTCCAGTGGCCTGCTGGGGAGCGTGTGCAGGGCGGGCTGCAAACAGAAAGCACAGCGGTCCCGTGACCGGCCGAAGCGCAGTGTGCAGGGCTGTGCGTCTCCCGGCTCTGCCGCAGGACCCGGCAGTGCCACCGCCGCAGGCTGCAAAGGGGGCTGCCTGGACATGTGAGCTCGCGTTGGGAAAGGCACTCCTCTCCACAGACACTTTTATAAAAATGTCAGCACCTCTTGTCTGCCACGGTCCCACTCAAATCTATTCTCAAGGCACAAGGAAAAGGGAAATGACAGGCCGTGGCCCCGGGAGCCCCTCTCTTAGGACAACAGTGAAGATAGTCCCTACGCTCCACAAAAACTGTCTGAGCTGCAGCTCCAATAGGTGTGATCAGAAGCCTCTACAGAAACTGTGTTTCACATTTGCTGCTAAACAGACAATAAAAATGCCCTTGACCATTTAAGGTATTAAACGTTATGAGTCATCAGGCCCAAGTCTAAGAGGCTCTTACTGAGATAGGATAAAATTACTTTCTGAGAAAGAGACTCTTTCTAAATGCCAGTCCCTGTGACTGTAGCCTTGATTTCTGTTATAATTACAGTCTTTTGGACATGACATGTGTCCTCGGCGTGTTGCTGACAGGGGACAGGCAGCCTCTCCCCGAGGCCCCGCCACTTTTCCCGGGCTCCCCCGACCACCCTGTACCCTGCCGGCTCGCTCATGCGACGCACACTCTCGTCTCTGTGAACAGGCAGCACCTCTTCCAGCGGAATCCAAGATAAAAGTATCAGTCCTGTTCTAAAATTCAAAATACAGCCCCAGCGTTGAAGGCGCTCCCCTGCCAGGGAGGGAAGAGCTTATCTCAGCAGCCGGGCCCCAGGAAGGCGAGGTCGCCCCATCCTTCTCTACCCAGAGAGGTCGAGGGGCTAGGGTGCAGGAGGGAGGACCCGGCTCTCTGCTCTGTGGTCTGACCTCCTTTTCCTAGCTGACCGCTCTCGCCTGTTTGCAGCACTGGAGTGCAGTTCACACGGCGGGCGGGCTCCGTCCATGGCAGGTGGCCAGCCACACCCTCCTCTCCAGATCCCTGCGTGTCCCAGTCCACAGCACACGCAGCCTCCACAGCCTTGGCCTGGAGCCAAGGTTCCCCCAGCCTACAGCCCCAGGCCCTGCCAGCCCCAAAAGACCCGGGGTGCTGGCTGTCCACCCGGTGCTCGTGCCACCAGGTAAAAGGGTCTGTGGCATTCATGAGACAACGTCACAAAAGAGAAGCTCACACAGACCTTGGAGGCCGAAGTTGGGCCCGGAACAGCTGCTTGTGGAAAGTGTTCAGAGGAGGGTGTCCCCATCATCTCTGTCCCAGTGCATGGCAAAGCAGGGTCCCACCTGCCCCTCCTACTGCCCTCACCTGCAAGGGCTTCTTGGCCAATCATGTCCCTGCTGGAAAGCACTTGCCCTTGGGGGGCCACAGCCCACCCATCACTCTCCCCTGCTCCTCCCGGGACTGCCAGGAAGGGGGCAGTTGTCTCTCAAGATGAGCAGGTGAGAAGCAGAAAAGCACACAGGGCAGGGCGACTCTCTTCCCACCAGCCCAGCGCACCCACTCAATACAGACACCAGGAAACTATTTCAGACAAAGGACCTGCTGGGGTCCGCTGTTTGCATTCTCAGTCCCAGAACCCCAGAAGCTAGGTGGGGGGAACCCCACATGTCCTGAAGGGTTTTCAGCTTGCCTGAGAACACCCCTTGGGTGCCACACTTGCCCTGTAAGCTCGGGCTTTATCTAGCAAGTATAAATGTCTGTCTTCGATTAATAATCATAAGAATAGAGCAGATTTCTCAATGAATGCTCTTCATTTGCTAGAGAAAAGTCTTAAAAATCTTTTCAAAACCTGGGTTCCATGAGGGGCCAACAAATAGCATGCTTTGTAGTGAAAAAAAGCTGGGATTCAAAACCTCCAGAAGCCTCACAGTGGGGAGGGCAGGCACGGTGGCACTACTGAGACGAGATTCCCACGAGCAAGGCATGCATCTGGAATGGGTGCACACCAACGGGGGCAGAACTCGAATTTGTTTTATAGGAATTAGCCTTTAACAAGGCTCCTCCTCTCTCAGCAAGTTCCATGTTCTCCACCCGGGCACAGTGCTCCCCAGCATGGGGTTGGCTGGGCTGGTCTGCCCTCAGGGCCTGAGTGACGGTCCCCTGTCTTCCACCGAGTGGACGCCTGCTCCTGTCACGCCTGAACTCAGTCTTGCCTCTGCGAGGACAGAGCCACGTCTGAGATGAGGCAGCCTGCGTGGCCCCACCCGGACCCCCAGGGCACCTGAGTCCTCCTGACCTGTCCTCCAAACACTCACATGTGGACCCCCACCCCCCAGCAGGAGCTGAATAGGCCTCCCCGGCTCTCCACCTCCTGGGCCTGTCGTGCCTGCAACACCACCACGTGTGTGTGCCGCCGCCTGGCAGGGCCTTACCTCGTGGGACAGGTAGAAGGCCGCGATGCCCAAGGGCCAGAAGCAGCAAAGCATGGAGAAGACGCTGAGGCCCAGGTGGTCCCGTGGCGGCATCATGAGGAAGTTGTCCTCACTCTCAGTGTCGCTGGAGTAGTCGCTCTGCAGGAGGGACACGGGCAGGGCGGGAGAGGAGAAATGATTACTATGGAGTCATTCTCGGTATGCCCGGGACAGGGGGATGGCACCCGGCTGGAGCAGGCCCTCCGGGACGGCAGCTGCGGTTGCTGACACCATGAGTGTCATTGTCACCACTGCAAGTGTACAGCCTCACAAAAAGGATTTCCTCAAGGAAACCCTTACCAAGGACAAGAAGAAAAAATATCCTATGTACAGGGCTCTTGGGTCACTCAACAGCAGATAAAATCCTACAGAAACCAATTATTTCTGAGATCTGTGGGTGCTCAGTGCCAGGATGTTGGGGATACAGGTGTGATCTAGCCAGGAGGGATTGGGGCTTTCAGAAGGCGTCCGTACCCCACAGGGACTTTACTTTTTATCCGACACTCCCCACTGGTTGACAGGACAAGGCAGGGCTGGTGGGATAGGAGAACACTGTCCCCTGAATCCCCTTCTCTCCTTTCCTCGACTCTGAACCGACGACTGCTTTGTAAGAAGCCGCCTCGTCTGCCATGTGGTCCGGTTACAAGGTGGGGCTCGTCCCCAGCCTGACCGGGAACCTCCTGGGACTCTGACAGAGGAGGGGTGTGTGTTGGGGGCTGGGGAACTGAGCATGGGAATTTTTACAAAGCTGCTCAGAAGATTCCAGCACGCACCTCACAGTGAGAACCACCACCGGAACCTACCAGAGAGGGCACACGGTGCCCAGGAGACAGGACACCAAATGGCAGGGGCCTCTACAGCCCCCCCCCCACCCCCACCCCGGGAACCTGAGTTCCGGACTTCTTCCCACCCGGTCATCCCACGTGCTGGGCTCCCAGTGCAACTGTCTTTCCTCATCAAAACACGGTTCGCACAGCTGGCCCGTCCCCAAACCGGGGTCACTCTATCTGTACGAGTGTATTATACAAGGATGGGGTCCTATCTTACTCCAGATACAGTTTCCCAAAAAACAAATGGTGCCTTCCTTCTGGAAGGAGGGTCGTCGGCTCCCCAATTCCCTTTGCCAGCTGTGGAGGGGCCAGCCACCTCCCGGGCAGCTTTGGAAGAAGGTGGTCACCTGAGGTGCCTGACGAAGACAAAGGTGGGGGGGCCTGTGAGGGCAACACCTGCACGACGTGAGCCTGCCCACCCCTCGCCACGGCGCCCGAGACCCCCAGAGGCTCCTGCCCGCAAACACGCCGAGGAGCCCCCAGAAGCGTGCTTTCCTGTCTTTGCTAATTACATGCTCACAAAACTGCCACCAGCCTCTCGTCATCGCACAGACGGCCGCGGTGCTGCCGCCAGATGAGGGACACTCCTGGGAGGGCTCCGCTTTCGTCTGGCGACCAAGGGAAACGGGCACATTTGGAGGGGCTCAGTCAAATGCAAGCGAGGCTTTCTCCAGGTGGCCCTGGGTGGAAGCCGGACCCTCTGTCCACCCACCGCACACAGACAGGCCTGCGGGGCAGCCGTCTGGGCCCCTTGCCAAGTCTCCCCTCCTGGCACCGCCTGCCAAGTCACTGCTGCTGCTGTGGCAGCTCCTCCGTGCGTCTGGGGCCACATGGCACCGCCCACAGAGCCACACGTGTGAAATATCTACTCTCTCTACCCTGCGCCCTGTCTCCCAAACAGTGAAGGGAAATGAGAATTACTGTCATTACGGCTATCAGGGAAGGAAAACGGAGCAGCCTGCAGGGGCCGGGCTGATGGATCTGCAGGGATGATGTGCGGTGCTGAGTCTTCAAGGGGCTCACAGAAAACGTGACTTTGGGGCAGGGGTCCTCAAACTTTTTAAACAGGGGGCCAGTCCCTCGGACAGTTGGAGGGCCGTTGGAGAGTGTGGCGCACATTCCACCATGTGCACTGTGGGCCCGGGACGAGTTGGCTGCTAAGCAGGACAGGCAGCGGCGGAAAAACACCCGGGGAGCCAGATAAATGTCCTCGGTGGGCCGCATGTGGCCCACGGGCAGTAGTTTGAGGACCCCTGTGGGGTGTCGGGGACTCGTGTTGGAACTGCTGAGCTGCAGAGAAAGGTGCTCGGGAGGTCCCATCTGTGACATGCCCACCTGAGTCCAAAGACCCTGCAGAGAGGCAGAGAGCCAGGCAGGGGGACAGTGTCTCTCCCAGCCCTCAGCTCAGACCTCAGCTTTTAGGAGCCACCCAGTGACGTTGCCCAGTGACACTGCCCAGTGACGCTGGTCACATTAGGATGGATAGCCTCTCGCACAAGTGACAGATCTGCCTGTGCATATTTTAGTCTTTAGTTTCTTTCTTTGTTTGTTTACAAAGAGTTTGATATAACTAAGCTCACTGGATTCTCACCAGAAACTCTGGAAATAGGTGTTATTACTATTTTTATTGTCATTTCCATTTTCCAAAGGACAAAGCAGGGGCTCTGAGGGTTAAAACACTTGTCAAATCACAAAGCCGCCCAGTTCACGGCCTCTGGCGTCCAGAATTGCTGCTGTGTGACTGACTGCCCCTTCCAAGCCCATGCCGTGTGCAGCGTACACAGATGACCTCACTGTACACAAACCCCCGTCTCCACTTCGTCTAGTCCAGGGAGGAGGAGTCTTCCTCCTCCTCTCCCCACCCAAGCATTCTGATGACTTTCTTCTCAGTGGATCTGTTTCAAGGTGGGACAGAGAGGCCAGTGGCAGTGACCTCTCTCGGATCAGACAGTCACCGCTCTGTGAACTGCTGCCCCAGCCATCAGCCACGCTGAAAGTGTTGACTTCTGTCTTTGGAAACTGCTTCGGAATTACACCATGGTCTCCAAGAAGTAAAGAATTAGGTTTCAGGGCACGCCCCCAAATCTTCACATATCTTAATTCGGAAGCATAAAGGAACCACACTCTGTAAATTACAAAGTTGTGGCTCTGTGGCACCAAAATAATTAGTCAATTGTGATTGAAGTAGATTTTCAAAACTCACGCAAATCACAGGGCAGACAGAAACCTCATGCTCCTTATTCATTCACTTCCCCCGTGGGCACAGGGGCCGTGGGCACCCTGCCACGCAGCAGGGGGACAGGAGAGGAGCCGGCCGAGAAAGGCTTAAATACCAACACCACGTGGAGAAAACACTTGACCACCAGCACCAAGGAAGGCTATTCCCGCACAGCAGCTGTTTTAAAAGGTCCTCCTTATGGGTCATTTAACTGGCGCATCTGCAGGCTGACAGTGTTCCAAAGGCGTCTACAGTCCGCGCCGAGGTCTGCCCTTTGAGCTGACCCTTGGGAGGAAGTGAGGGCAGAGGCAGGAGGGAGCCTTCGGCGGGTGCCCTGCTGGCCCACCCACTGCCCCGAGTGCCTGCCTATTCTCATCCCATTTTCATCACCTTCACTTAGAGAGCCGGCTCTTAGTGCCCTCGGGTTTTGCTTCCTTGGGATATTTGAACAAAATAATCACAGTGTCGGGCGCTAAGTGTTTGCACGCCACGTGCTGGGCACGTGCGGCAGCTCCATGAGCAAGGTGGGGGGTGCCCGCGTTAGGAATGCCAAGCTGGGCTCAGCTGCATCCTTTGGTCTCACTCAGGGTCCTGCCTGCAGGCTCTGGGCCTCGGGCTGCCTCATCCCTGGCCTCTCCCTGCGCACTGACGCCGGCAAGCATCTCACACGTGGTCCTAAAGGAGCCTTCCCTGCTGGCCATGTCTGCGCTGAGGAGCACTGCGGCCACTGGCCACCCGGGGCTATGTAAACTTGCATCACTTAAAATTAAACACAGCCAACAACTGGACCTTCAGTCGTGACCACCACATTCTAAGTGCTCAGGAGCCGCCTCGGTGCTTAGTGTCTATCGCATGGGACAGCATTTCCATCTTCTCAGGAAGTCCTGTTGGACTGCACTGTCCCATGGGCTCTGACCCCACTGAATCTGGCCTCACTCTCTTCCACGCACAGGGAGCTTGCTGCCGTTCCTCCAGGGTGCTGGACGTGCTCCATGTCTGCCGCTGCTGTCCCCCAGCCAGGGACTCTTCCCACAGATACACATGTGAGCAGCTTCCCCACTTCATTCCGGGCTTTTGCTCAATGCCACTTCTCGACAGTCTTCCCTGCGCACCACAAGACTGCCGCTGCCCTCCAACACCTCTATTTCTTGCCTGCCAGGGGCCTCGCCTCTGCACCTCAGGTGGTACTGGTTTGTTTACTGCCTGACCCCTTCCTGGCAGCACCCCCAGGGCAGACATCTGTGTGTGGTTTGTTCACAGCCACATCCAAGTGTCCAGAACAGTGTCTGGCACATAGTAGAACCCAATGAACATTTGTTGAATGAATGCACAGCATTTCACCTGTGGCCTTAATGGATATGAACAATACTAATTAACTAAAGCAACAGAGCCTCCAGAATGTGTGCAGAGTACACCAGGTCACCAGCACATTTACTTTCATCTGGGTTTATCGTTGCCCACAGTGCACTGCATTCAGCCCGGCTGCCTGAGCTCTGCTCCCCCTGCGCCCTTTGAAAGACTGCCCTGTGCTCTCCAAGACAGGCTCCTTCACCGTCCACTAGGTGAGACACCAGGAGGGGCGTGGGTTTGAGCGGGAATGAAAATGATGACTTGGCGGTAGGTGCAGGGCTGTCTTACTTGTGTGGCTCCAGAACAGGGGAGGAACAGAACCCAGGATAACACCTGGCGTGGCTGCAAGGGTGGCTGCAGCTCCAGCCTCCTGTGCCTGTGGGAGGCACACCAATATTCCCTGCTCTTGGCAGCCAGCACGGAGTGAGACCCCTCTGTCCACATCCTAGGAGTGTAGAAGTGCAGCTGGCTGCCTTTGGTGCCTCCAGGCAAGACCTTCTATTACCCCAGAAGAAAATAACTCTTAGGGAGCCCCAAGGGCAAGGTCTGGGTTCTGAGCCACTAAGACCTTACAGGGCCAGCGCCTGCACCATCTCCCCACATCTGCACCAGCGGGGCAGCCCCAGGGGCCCACCTGGGTCCACTGGGGGTTTTCTGTGGGCTGCCCGGCTGCGGAAGACCCGATCCTTCTGTGCTGAGCCAAATCATTCTCCCTTCCTCCCTGCAGCAAACCTCCTCAGCATCTTAAGATAAGGCCCAGTAGTCTCTCCTTTACTGGAAATCAGATCACATGACAATGACCAAGGTCTCCTGATGACTCACTGTGAGTGATGCACACATGGCTTCCAGACACACAGCTGTGTGGAGATCTGGTGGCTCAATAACACAGAATACTGCAAAACCGTATTTTAGTAGGTGAACGTACATTGCCCTAAATTATTAACTAACCATCTTGGGTACATATATTTTCAGTTTCTCCTACTAGGTGTTAGTTTTCTTGTGGATAGAGGCTATTTCACATACTGGTGTGATAAAAGCAAAAGCAACCCAACAAAACCCCCCTAACTTTAAAATTGAAACTGCCTCCTTTTAAAGAGCCTGTCTGCTGAGCATGTTGTCACATTTGGAGGGTCAGGTGGAGAATGGGGAAAGGTGGGAGGAGCTCCATGGCTTTCCCAAAAGAAGTGAGGATCTGGGAATCCCCAGGGACATCTGTCGGGTGTGGGGAGGGGGTTGTTACTGGAAGAGAATGGGTAAGAGAAGAGAAAAGAGAGAGGGGGTTGGGGAGGTAGCAGGGTTGTGGGGTATTCTAGGCACTGGGACAATTGGGACTCTCCACCCATGAGTAGAGAAGATCCCATAAAGAATCCCAAGTCCATTTCTGTCACTGCTGTCCCATCTGTGCCCAGTGCTCAGGGAGGGACAGGTGAGTTCACGGCTCAGGAGTGGCCGAGGCAGAGAGCAAAGCCATGGAGCCAGGCCTGGCTTGGCCCCCAGCCTGTTCCTAGTCTGTGATACTGGGGGCACACAGGTCAGCTCTGCCCCATGACACGTTGAATCAGCCCAACACAAGCACAACAGAAACACGCAATAATCATTAACCCAAACTAGAGCTCTGCATCATCCTAGGAGGGTGAAACAGGTGCAGTGTTGGTAAAATTTCAAATTTATTTCACTCCAATAATGTCAAATTTACATTAAATCTGACAAATTTATGTTACATTTACTTTACATTTAATGTAAAATGTCAACTTTATTTCACGCTCTATTCCAATTCCTAAAATCTGGGGATTCGGTTATTCTTTGTTAATCAACTCTTCATGAATCAGATAATTCAACCAACGAAAACACCAGATTTCATAATAAATGTGTATTTCTAAGTGCAACATGTTTGATTTTGCTCTGGTGGCAAGGATCTATGCACCCCATGTTCCTGAAAATGGGGAAAAGATGCCCTTGCGACATCAGTGGTGGGTCTGGTCTAACTGGTTGGTCTCTTCTTGCTTCTTGGAGGACATCACAGAGCACATGACAATGCAGGTCTCCATTCGTCATTGAATGAGAGGAACATCCCCAGCTGTAGTCAAAGTGGTGGCTTCCCACTGTGCTCATTAGGGCTTGGGGTGGAGGGGTTTGAATAGCTGTGAGTTCCCAAACCTGCCCAAACCTAAACAGCTCAGCCTTTTCCTGTTTTGCATGTTGGGTTCTAAGGCAATCTTTTATAAAATAAATGGCTCTCAGCTAAAACAAAGAAATAAGTAAAGTTTAAAGATGGGCAAGTTGATGCATCACTCAGAGGCAAACATTTTTTCCCCTCCTGGTAGTATCTAGTTCACTATTCCTAAATCATTTTATATTCTTTGAGGAGTGAGGTATTTTTAGAAGATAATAATCCAATTAAGTGCATAAAATATGAAACTTTTCTAAAGACAGAAGAATAAATGAAGTTAATTCACAAGGGAAATCAAATATAATGCAAATGTTTTCAAAGTCCTAGAACCAGTGAGATAAAGTTCCCATCGTCCACAATCTGGGGTATGTCTTATAAATAAGGCACACATGGTTCTGCAACCCTCAGTGATGGACACTTGCTTTTCTCTACTGGAGGCTCCCAATTTCATTCTGGGGCCAGAGTGGATGATTTGAAAGGGATTTATATTTGAAAGAGATAAATATTTGAAATAGGTTATGTGTAAACAGAGTCTGTGGGAATAAACTAATGTTCAGGGTGCATAAGTGGAACAGTAAAAACTAAATACACACCCCTTTGTGGATCACCTCCGAGAAAAGTGCTCCTTGTTCTATTTCTTCAAATTTTGTGTTCCTCCTTTGTGGTGGGTGCTTTAGGTTGTAGTTCCTACTATATCCCCATAAAGATCATATTCCCAGTAGACATGATTAGTGGGAGATTTGAATTCCCTTTCAAAAGCATTCAGGCCTTTAGGGCAGGCAATAGCTCCTAGAAGGCAACTATGCGGAAGAACCCCTGCAGGGCTGCATTCTGTATCCTTTCTCAGACTCCAAACTCACCACAAGCGCGTGATTGAGGCAGGGGCTGCACAACCAAGGCTTCCCTGGCCCTATCGACAGTGCTCTGGGGAGAGGGGTCCATTCATACAGGGCAGCTGTCAATAAATGGTAAACGGTTGCTTGTCCTGTGCAAAGTGCAAAGGCATTTCTCCACTGACAAGTATCTAATTAACACCTAAGGATGGTTGTGGCCCTAGGAGTCTGTAATCTTCTAGAAGCAGGAGCCAAATGAATCAAAATTCATGAAGATTCACCCGTGTGTGCGTAGCTCCTGCTTTGTCTTTGTTTTCGAAGGTGGGTGTGATAAGATCTATCGTTACTTTGCAGCAGGTACTTTTTGGCACCAGGGACCATTTTCATGGAAGACAATTTTTCCACGTACCGTGGAGGGCGATTGTAAGGGAAATGCATTTGTATAGGCAATAGGTTTCTTAAGCCCAACTGAGATGACCGCCACAGTGTTTTTTCTGGCCCAGCCCCATGGCTAGCCGGCCTTCCAGGGAGGCATGAGTCAGGTCACTCATGTAACCAAGGTGTCATGTCCTATGTGAACTCAGGTGACCACGCTTTCCCATGGCATGTTGCCACTCCCGTTCAGAGACATTTATAGGCTCTCGCCATGTTCTCGACCATGCTTTTTCGCCACTGCTATATCCCCCCAACAACAAAGAGCATGTCTCACTTGCCACTTGCCACGCACCTTTTCTTCTAATTCCAAAGCCTGTGCCAGAGCACAAGCTAGCCACAGAGCATCCTCCTCCCAGGGATGGTTGTGAGATGATTCGAGCTCATTACATTCATTGCTCACTTTATGTCTATTATTATTACATTGTAATATATAATGAAATAATTATACAACTCACCATAGGTCAGGGACCTCTGCATTAGAGGATTCTTATTCAATATTCTTGCATTAATTTAAATACCTGTTTTCAAACTGGCTATAGGTATTTAATCCAACAGCTAGATTAGGATAGGAAGGTCCCTCTACGACTTGATCTCTCAGTCTGAGTTCTTCCTGTGGTCTGGAAGTGCTCAAGTGCCCTGGGAAGGCAACTTAGCAAATGCCTCCCTGGGCCCTGTCCTAGTTTGGGTTTCCCTAGAAGCAGAGATTGAGTAAAAGGCTCAGGTGCAATTGTTTCCTTGGCAGGTGATCTCAGGAAAGATGGTAGGGAAGTGGGGGGAAGGGCAGGGAACATGGCCAATAAAGAGGTGTTGCCGAGTCAGGTACCCCTGTGGGCACCAGGAGCCTGCACCTGCTGGGGACCACAGGGAGTTATGCCACTGACACAACCCACCTCCCGTCAGTCACCAGGTGAGGGCCTCTCCTGGGGGCAGAGAGTCTCCCACCCTTTGCAGGGCAGACTTCAGATCCTCAGAGAAAGTCCTCAGGTAGGCAAAGCCAGGCTCAGGGGGCTTCTGTAATTCATACCTGCGGGAGTATGGGGGCACCTGCTGCAGAGCCTGTGGAGAAAGTGGGGTGCTGGATACCCCCAACACTTCACTCAGGGCAACCCTATGTGGAACAAGATCATCACACTCGGGGAACATTTGGGGACGTGAGAAGATGGAGACATGAGGAGCGTGGTGGTCACCAGCAGGATAAGAAACCTCATCACATTGCCAAATAAACGGTGCAAAGAATAGACACAACTGATGTTTCGAAGACAGAACTGGGCAAAGCTCTCTAAGACTGGGTATAAGGGTCATTTGTATGATTCAGGTCAAAGCAACCAGGACATGGTAGGCAATCAATGTATGTATGTTGGTGATGATACTGTTTTTTTTTCCATTCATATGTTTTTGTTTCTGTGGCTTGCATATAATCATGTTCCACATTGGACTTCAGGTTTTATGAAGAAATTGAGACTCCTGTCTGGTGGCCCCTTGCTCAGTAAAGGGATGTGTGCAGGGAGAGCAGCACATGCAAAGGCCCTGGGTTGGGAGTGAGCTCTGCACACATGAGGGCTGCAGACAGCAGGAGAGCCTGGCACAGGTGGAGCCGGGAGGTGCCTGCAGCCGGGCCATGCCTAGTGCTATACCCACCACTTCTCACTGCTTGAGAAAACCAGAGTGTATTCCACATCAACCTAAGTGGCTAGGAAATAAATAGGTACTCAGCCTTTTATGACCAACCCAGAGAGGCTGGTTTCACAACTGACTGTCCAGTTACCATTAGCTGTTGATCCAGTTTCTAAATGTGCACTCCTGCTTAAATCTGCATTATTTGCACATGTGATTCTTTGAACAAAAAGCTATGTATGATATATTATTGCCTCAAGTGATGGATGTCCTTTTAGATCTTGTTACTCCAGTTTATGTTAAATTTGCCTGAAGAACTCAGCACATAGCCCACTGTGATTTTTACAGTTTACAGATGCAAAGTCCAAGCCAGCTTTAAAACCATGGATTTGGAGTTGCTTAAAAGTAAAATGGGAATGAGGACACCTACTCACAGTCCCGGCTTCTTCATTATGTTCTGTCTCACTCAGAACCAGGCAAGTGCACGGCTGGTACCGGAGTCTGAGCTCTTCCTGAAATTTCATGTCCCAGGTGCTCTGCTCGCCTCATCTGAGTCCAGGTGGAAATGATGCCCAACCTCACTTATTCTTAGAGAAAGGAAACTAAAAACTCCACCAAGGTATGATTTCTCACCTATCAAGTTGTCAAAAATTAACCATACTATTACTGAGACTGCAGAGAAACAGGCTGATGGGAATGGACATGGTACGACTTTTAGAAGGCAAATTTGTCAATATATGACAAAATTACAGGCGTGGGTTTTTAGAGGGGCTCTGCAATCTCTGTTCTAGTAACTTATCCTGAAGACTCACCTCCAAAAATATAAAAATGCATATACACTGAAGCATTACCGACAATTGCAAAACATTGGAAGCAACCTAAATGTTCACTGAAGTAAGAGTGGTTAAATAAACTGTGGCCCATCCACACAACAGAATGCAATGCTGCTTAAAGGAGAGATAGCAACATGAACTGACTTGATTGGAACTGAACACACATAGATATCATTTCTATAGACAGAAAATACAAATGCATACATGTATATACATGTGTTGTTATATAGATATGTTTATGTAGATTTAAGCATGCATACATTTCCCCACCTGGGAACTGTGACCCCCAAGCTGCAATAAGCACACGTAGCACCCAGACCTTGTTTTCTAAAGACCATTCTCCAAGGAAAGGAACCAGAGCTCTAGAGAAATGGCTGCTTTCAAGGCTGAGGCTGGCAATGTACAAGACACACCTGGAAACAAAACAGCATGGTGCTGGCATAAAAATAGACACACAGACCAATGGAACAGAATAGAGAATGCAGAAATAAATCCACACATCTATAGTGAACTTATCTTTGACAAAGGTGCAAAGAACATACAGTGGGGAAAGGATAGTCTCTTGGGTAAGTGGTGCTGGGAAAACTGGATATCCACATGCAGTGAAACCAGGCCTTTCTTTATATCTTGACATATACAAAAATCAAATCAAAATGGATTAAAGACTTAAATCTAACACCTGAAACTATGCAACTAGTAAAAGAAAACACTGACGGGGCAATGGTTCAGGACACTGGTCTGGGCAAGCACTTCTTGAGTAACACTCCCCCAAAGCACAGGCAACCAAAGCAAAACTGGACAAATGGGATCACAGCAAGCTACAAAGCTTCTGCACAGCAAAGGAAACAATCAACAAACTGAAGAGACAACCTATGGAATGGGAGAAAATGTTTGCAAACTGCTCATCTGACAAGGGCTTAATAACTAGAATATACAAGGAGCTTCAACAGCTCAAATGAAAAAAAATCAAATAATCTGATTAAAAAATGGGAAAAAGATCTGAACAGACATTTCTCCAAAGAAGACATACAAATGGCCAACAGGTATATGAAAAAATGTTCAACATCATTAGTCAGAGATATACAAATAAAAACAATGAAATATCTCAACCCAGTTAAAATGGCCTTTATCAAAATGACAGGCAATAATAAATGCTAGTGAGGATGTGGAGAAAGGGGAACTCTCTTACACTGTTGGTGGGAATGTAAATTAGTACAGACACTATGGAGAACAGTATGGAGGGTCCTCAAAAAACTAAAAATAGAACTACCATATGACCCAGCAATCCCACTGCTACGTATTTATCCAAAAGAAGGGAAATCAGTATATTGAAAAGATATCTGTACTCCCATGTTTATTGCAGCACTATTCACAATAGCCAAGATTTAGAATATATCTATGTGTCCATCAACAGATGAATGGATAAAGAAATTGTGGTACATAGACACAATGGAATATTATTCAGCCATAAGAGAATGAGATCCTGCCATTTGCAACAACATGGATAGAACTGGAGAACATTATGCCAAGTGAAATAAACCAAGCACAGAAAGACAAATCTCACCTGCTCACACTGACCTCATGGAGACAGAGAGTAGAATGATGGTTGCCAGAGGCGGGGAAGGGTAGTGGGGAGGGGGGATAAAGTGGGGATGGTAAATGGGTACAAAAATATAGTTAGATAAAGTGAACAGTATTTGATATCACAATAAAGTGATTATAGTCAACAATAAGTTAAGGCATACTTTAAAATAACTAAAGGAGTGGAGGTGGACAGACAACCCACAGAATGGGAGAAAATTTTCGCAAGCTACACATCCGATAAAGGGCTGATAACTAGAATCTATTTAGAACTCAGGAAAATCAGCAAGGAAAAATCAAACAACCCTATCAAAAAGTGGGCAAAAGACATGAACAGAAACTTTTCAAAAGAAGACAGAATAATGGCCATATGAAAAAAATGCTCAACACCTCTAATCATCAGGAAAATGCAAATCAAAACTGCAATGAGATATCACTTATCTCCAGTAAGAATGGCCCTTATCAAAAAGTCCCCAAACAATAAATGTTGGCGTGGATGCGGAGAGATAGGAACACTCCTACACTGCTGGTGGGACTGCAAACTAGTTCGACCTCTGTGGAAAGCAATATGGAGATAACTTAAAGTGATACAAGTAGATCTACCATTTGTACCAGCAATTCCACTACTGGGCATCTACCCAAAAGATCAAAAGTCACTTTATGAAAAAGACACCTACACTCGAATGTTTATAACAGCACAATTCACAATTGCAAAGTTGTGGAAACAACCCAAGTGCCCATCAATACATGAGTGGATTAATAAAATGTGGTATATGTATACCATGGAGTACTATTCAGCTTTAAGAAACAATGGTGATATAGCACCTCTTGTATTTTCCTGGATAGAGCTGGAACCCATTCTACTAAGTGAAGTATCTCAAGAATGGAAAAACAAGCACGACATGTACTGGCCAGCAAATTTGTATTAACGGATTAAGTGGACATATAGGAGTAACATTTATCGGGTGTCCGGCAGGTAGGAGGGGGGAGGAGGGGATGGGTATATACGAACATAGTGAGTGAGATGTGCAACGTTTGGGGGATGGTCACGCTTGAGGGGGGCATAGGCAATATATGTAACCTTAACATTTGTACCCCCATAATATAAAATAAAATTAAAAAAATGATAAATACTTGAGGTGATGGATACCCCAATTACCCTGATTTGATTAGTATACATTGTATGCCTGTATCAAAGCATCACATACACCTTACAAATACACAAGTATTATGTACCCATAATAACTAAAAATAATTTTTTTAAAAGATGCACCTAGAACAGCTTATTGTACCAGGAAAGGATAATAAAAGACAATTAAAGAATGATGCACTATGTGCACGGGACACAGAAGCCAACTTGAAGGAGCTCTTGCTGTCAAAACTGGAACAAGGTCAACATCACAACAAATGCATGATAAATACTGACAATAACCTTCTGAACAAAAAAGAAGTAATGTTCTAATCTGAAATAAAGTGAAAAATGAGTAAAAATTAAGTATAGGAGAAGGGTATATTCTTCCCCATGGTGGAACGTCAACTAATAAACATAGAACGAACTATGGGTCAGACATTTGTCAATGAATGCTAAAACTAGTAGGGAATGACTAATGAAAAACAGCACTTTTACAGTCTCACAGTACCTCCCTACGAGATACTGGTTCATTACCAAGCGACATTGTCACTCGGCCAGTGAGAAACACGGCAGACACCACAAGTGCTCAGAGTCACCATCACCAGCGGTGGAGCAAATACACACGAGTCTCCTGATGCAATGCACTGGAAGGACACAGTCCCTTCCGTGGGGTTTCTGTCAAAAATGCAGTAACCTGAATCCAATCACAAGGAGTCATCACACAAACCCAATTTGACAGATGGCCTATAAAATAACTGGCCTGTACTCTGCAAAATCATCAAGGTCACAACACACAAGGAAAGACAAAGGGAGTGCTCCAGATCAAAGAAGACTAAAGAGGTGTGACAAGAAAATGCAACGTGGGATCCTGAACTGGATCCTGGACCTGAGCTGCTTTTCCTTTTGCTGTAAAGGACAATATTGAAAGAACTGGAAAAAAACTGAAAAAGGGCTACAGATTAAATGATAGTAGTGTTAATTACTACTACTACTACTACAATGTTAACTTCTTTACTTTTATAATTGAACTTGCTTTTAGAAAGTATATTAACACATGATTCATTTAGGAATAGAAGGAATATCTTGCCTGTAGACTTTCAAATAGCTTAGAAAAAATATGTGTATCAGTATAGAGAATGATAAAGCAAGAACAGTAAATTCTTAAGATTGAGGGAAACTGGAGACAAATATCCAGGAATTCTCTGTACTGTTCTTGCAATGTTTCCATAAGTCTGAAATTATGTAAAAAATAAAAAGTCACATTTGGCAAAATATTCAATATTAGTGGTCTGGGCAAAGGGTACATGGGAGTTCTTGTAACCTTTCAGTTAGTCTGAAATTATTTCACAATAAAAAGAAAAAATATTAGTGTCCATTTATAAATTTAAAACAGTTCTGACTAAAAACATTTGCTGAAGTCATGGCTGTTCCCTAATATAAAGAAAAAAATTGCTATCTATCTAGAATAAATTACTTGTTATCCAGAGAAAAATAAATGAATAAAAAGTAAAAAAAAAAAAAAGTCACAAGTGTGCCATTTTACCGGAAAAATTATACTTTAAATTGAATTTTTTTCCAGTGGGGATTAAGCATTGGGTACAATTTTTTCTCTTGTCAATTGTGCTTTAATGGAAATACTGTGAGCATTACTGGAAAAAATGAAAAAATATTGAATATACTTTTATATGCTACATGAATAATTCATGTAACCCTGCAATTTGGCATTTCATCATAACCTTTGTTGTTTTCATGTCTTCACAGAGAAGATGCTCAGTGGTGTTTGATATCACATATCTGCCCAAAGTAAGCACTTCACAGAGGTGTGTTTGAGCCAAACAAGCCGAAGGCAGCTCTGGCCTCCCCTCCCAGGATGGGGACCCTGTGTGGTCAGAGGCACCTTCTCAAAGGACCAGGCCACAAAGTGCCCACTGCCAATGGTGCCCACGTAGCAAATGGCTCTGGGCAGATCTGGCAGAGGACGGCTCACTGTGCCACAGCAATGCTACTCACAGGATGCCCAACCTGGAAAGCTGAGCAGACCCCCTGCTCAGAGCTGGAAGGAACTCACAGCAGAACGGTGGGGAAGACTCCAGACTGACAAGGATGACAGCGTGGGCTGGGAGGTGAAGGAGCCTGGTAGAATATCCGTCCCTCCTAGGAAAAGGGGCAAGCATGAAGGAGCCTGACATCCATCTCTCCACAGGATCCATCTACCCAACTAACGGTTTCTGAGCCACTCGTAAGTGCAGGAATTATTCCAGATGCTGCAGGAGGGGCACAGATGAGCATCACTGTGTCCCTTCCATTAAGAGGCTAGTGGCCATCTCTACTGCAGGAGAATATCTTTGTGACTTTGGAGTAGGTAACGACAGCACAGATGGGACATGAAAGGATGTGAATTATATATTAGGTCATTAAATATGAAATGTCCGATTTCAAATCAAAAAATTTAGTTTGTTATATCTCACACAAGAAGCAGGACACTTAATCAAAGTATGCACATATCCTGCACCACCCCGCCCTCCACTCCAGGGCACCAGAAGCCTCTTTGGCTTGAGTGAGAACCATGTCTGTCTTTTACCAGAGTGAGAAGAGTGTGGCCTCCCACCTGACCAGACCGATGCCCCCTCCACCGTCTCAAAGCTCCAGACAGCGGCCACAGTCACCAGCCTTGTGAATTTGAGAGCCTTGAATCTACCTCTTCCGCCTCTGCAACAAGAAGAGCCAACTGCCCAAAGCGTGGGAAAAGGACAGTCCTGTGTTCAGATGTTTCCAGAAACCTCCTGCCCAGTCTGTCTGATTCCCTCGCTGTTGACACAGCCCCCCACCACACACACACCTTTAAATCCAATCACAGTAAACTTCTGGTTATGTATCAAGGGCCTGGCCAAGGGTTGGTATCAACCATTTTTAAAAATCACTAATTCACTTTTTTTCTTCACTTTTCTGAAATGTTCTGTTTTATTGAAAGAAAACCATGTATTTAAGTTATATTTTTAGCTACAACTTGAAGACTATAGAAAAAAATATTAAAATTCATTAAATATGACTTTATACAATATATATGTATAAATGATTTAAAAGTGTATGTATATATATACTTTGAAATATTATGTGTGTGTATATATATATACACACTTAGAAATAATTTTAGACTTACATAAAAATTTCAAAAATAGAACAGAGTTCCTGTAGAAACTGCAAAGATAGAACAGAGTTCCCATGTACCCTTGCCTTCCTCTTACATAACCTGGTACAATGATCAAATCCCAGAAAGCGAAATTGGTGCAACACTTCTAACTAAACTACAGACCTTAATTGTATCTCACCAGCTCATCCGTGCTTCACTCTTGTGTGTGTGTTTGCAGTGCAGAGTTTCATGGATTTTGTTGCATGTATAGATTCATGGAACCACCACTGCAATCAGAAAGATTCCATCACCTCCAAAAAATGGCCTCAGTTTACCTTTTTATAGTCTCACCCTGCGCCCATCCTTAACTCCTGGAAACCACTGTTGTCTTTTGTCTATTCAAAAATGACATGGAGGTGGAAGCACACGGTATGCAGCCTTTTGAGACTGACTGCTTCCACTCAGCACACTTCCGTTGGGGTTCGTTCAGGCTGCTGGATGTATCAACAGTTCACTCCCTTTTTGCTTCAGTGATATTTTGTGGTAAGGAAGTACCGTGATGTGTTATCTACACATCCACACATGAAGGGCATTTGCATTTCCAGTTTTGATTATTAAAAATAAGTGCTATGGACACATACATATAGATTTTTGAATGTAGAGTTTTATTTCCTGAGAGTAAATACCCAGGCATGGGATTGCCGGGTCATGTGGTTCCTGTTTAACATTATAAGAGACGGACAAACTGTTCTCCAGAGCGGCTGTTCCATGTTCCATTCCCATCAGCAGCACAGGAAAGTCCTGGCTGCCCCGCACCCCCACCAGCACTCGGTACTGTCCGTTTTTGGATTTTGGCCATTCTCAGGTATGTAGTGGTATCTAATCATGGCTTTATTCTGCATTTCCCTGATAACTGATGTCAAATATATTTGTGTGTGCTTATTTTCCATTTACATATTCTTTCTGATGAAGGGTCTATTCAAATCTTTTGCCCATTTATTAACCAGATTATTTAATTTCTCACAATTGAGTTTAGAGGGTTTTTTCCCCCAACATATGCTAGATACAAATTCTTTGTCAGATATGTGATTTATAAATATTTTTCTCCCAGTCTGTACTTATCTTTTCATCATCTTGACAGTGTCTTTTGCAGAGCAAAAGGTCTTAATTTTAATAAAGTCAAATTTATCTATTCTTTCTTTTGTGATTTGTATTTTTGATGTTGTATCGAAGAACTCTTCACCTAACCGTAGGTTACAGAGATTTTCTATGTTTTCTTCTAAAAGTTTCAATGTTATGTACTTTCCATTTAAAAGTGATGGTCCATTTCTTTTTCAAGGCAGTACTGCTATACATTTGTTCAGTAAATTAACTCCACTAGAAGAATACCTTTGCCTGTCCTTATAAACTCTATAATATTATAAAATACAACACCGGAATCAGTGTATGATATAACTTTGAAGCAATAGATTAAAATAGATTAGTCAATAAATGGTGCAGAGATGACACCTGTTTTATTCCTTGCGTCAACACACACTTCAAATAGCTAAAACACACAGAACCATTAAAACAATTATATGGCAAATGCTCATGTATCCATCTCTTAGATGCTACTATTGGCATCTTGACCACACTGACTTTATCATTATCTGCCCATCTGTTCATCTTCCTGTCCACCCATCACTTCCTCTTACCTTCCTGGATGTGTTTCCAAGTGAGTTGCAGACACCAGTACACTTCCCTAAAACCCTCAGCATGCACATCATTAACACGGTTTCATAGTGGTTTGCACTTTTTTCTGGTGTAAAATTTACAGAATTGGTTTTTAATAGAAACCTGGGCATTCTTGGTTCTGATTTAGATAATTTGGATCAACGTGACCTTAAGATACAGATTAGTCACAATTACAGATTTGGAGTTAAGGTTTAGTCTGTCCCTTCCTAACTGTGACACCCTTAGGCAAGTCACCAACATCCTTGGGTGGGCTGTACCTGGGGACTCACTTCAAGCCTCCTGATGCCCAGTCTCTGATGCTCTGGGCACCAGAAACTTTATAAGTGATTTTATTCATGGTTCTAAGTTTCATACGTGATTTTTAAGATGGAAAACCACTGGCTAGAATCTCAGAGTCCTCATCTGTAAAATAAGGATGCCAACACCTCCCAGCTAGGAAAAGCATTAGACGTGGACACATACATACATCACTCCCTTGTCACATACTGCCTGAATGTTTGAATGTCAAATATTTTCCTCTTGCCTTTCTTTTTGCTCCATATAGAAATTCTCCCCCTGTGGTCAAATCATAGTTAGAGGTAAGGAAGGGGAATAGTTGTCAGGTTGCAGAAATTTCAGCAGCTCCTGAATGATAATTTATCTAGGTTATATTTCTGACACCAATAGGTACAATGTCACTTGAAATAGGTGGGTTCTTCAGGACACATGCACTTTCCATTGCCTGACAGGTAGGTTTGTGACAAGCTAGCAAAGGTGAATTCTGCCACGCCCTGAAAAGCCACTCAGGTCTTCAGAAGTAGTTGTGGACCTGCACCACCTCAGAGAACCCCAGTGCATGAGTGGAGGTGGTGACTCATGACATCTCTAAGGAAGAAGGGGTACAGGACCACCTTCTGTTCAGGTGAACACGTTTACACTGAAGCGAATCTTCTGAAGGAGGATTGCAAGAAAATGCTGCCAATGTCTTTTTCAGCCCTTATTGTTACACCGAATGCTGTGATTACCTTTTGCCTGTGACCCCTGATAGCACATTTTGAATGTTGGTGGGAAAACAGGAATTCCTTATTTGTCGTGCGTTGAAAATCCCATTTCTTGCTTCCGATCCATGGAAATGATCAGGACAGTACATGCACCATCTCTCATTGTCTGGAGGCTCTTAAAAACTCTCCTGGAAGACCTTCATCTTCATCTCGGGTTCTGATCACCCAGATACTGCAATCTGGCATGGCCAGGTTGGCTCCAGGTGTTGCGAGGAAGGAATGGAAATGGGTGGGTCAGCAGTTGCCACTATAGAGACAGCCTCCCGAGACCACCAGCGTGGGACTCCGATGCCCTCACGCCTCTCCCCCTGCCAGGCTACTGACAGGCAGATGGGGCTGTTACAAGGGGACAATTCCAGATGGAACAAATGGCCCATTCTGTTCACCAAGAAAAGAACCAAGTCCCTTTTATGAGCACATTTATTTCTTCTAGGTCACTGCCCAGAGCAAAAATAAAGCGCACGTCTCCAGTAGCTGCTGTGCAAGGATCTCACCTACTTCTTCCCTAAAACCGGACCAGTTGCTGCATTTCTAGAAGCACAGAGATGGTGCAGAGATTGTAAGCCTGCTTTACACCCAACACCCACCCCCAGCATGAAGTGGGTGTGGCTCCCTGCCCCCCTCCCATTGTGGAAGGAGCCTGGCCACCAGGGAGACCACAGAGGAGGGGAGGGGCAGTGCTCCGCGGCTGAGATCTCGGGGAGTACCCAGAAAGGAGGAGGCAGGAGGCTCCACTCTGCGTCGCACAGGCCAGAGCATCTCTGGACTCATTTCAAGAGGGATCCAGAGCCACCAGGATGGAAAGGACAGCAGGATGCTGTCCCGTGGGGGAGACTGGAGAGCTTGGGAGTGTGTCATCCGGGGCAAAGAGCCCTTGTGCGGGAAGTGTGGACGTGAGAGTTCTCTTGGCCTGTAAGGGCTGTCCTTAGAGGAGGGCAGGTGTGGCTCCCCAGGTTTCCAAGGGGCCATGAGGGGCAGAACCATGTCACCAGAGGAGAACAACGCTCCCAGAAAAGCTCAGTCTCACACTCCTGTCCCTGAAGTGGACGAAGAACACGCCTTCTGGACCCCTCGTGGGGAAGGTCCATGTCCTCCTTGCTCAGGGAGTGGTCCCCCGGCAGCTGTGAGGAACGCAGGCTCTGGCGCCTGCCTGCCACTGCACCTGCACTTTAACCAGAGCCAGGTGACGCCTGTGCATGCTGAGGCTCGAGGGACTCAGGAGAGGTGCTGGCAAGGGGTCTGGGGACGGTGCCTTTGCCCTGAGAGTCCCTCTCCCAGGGCACTTCAGGGCTGGTCCCCTCACCTTTCTGTCAAGCCTCCCCTTCAGCAAACAAATGACATGGAGGAGGAGGACTGCCAACTACTGGACCAGCTGTTCACTGTGTCCTTTGTCCTCTGTTCTGAGTTCCGGGCTGCACCGGTGCTGGGATGGTTAGCTGCCTCAGGCCCTGCCCGGTGCCCGAAGACAGCACAGTCTTCTCCATGTGACGGGGGCGCAAGCTTGCACACATGTGGACATGCTCTGGCTTTGCTCCTGTGACGCGAGGTGAGGTCCTCCCAGGGTCTCGGGTGCAGCTGTCACCCGGCGCTTTGCTCCCTTCTCCCCTCCAGCATCCAACCGCTGGCTTGTGACTGGCGAGGCCAGGAGTGTTTCCCAAAGCCCGCTCAGTGACACACTGATTCAGGAAGTCACCATAAAGTGGCATTTTGAAACAAAAAGGCTTAGGGCCATGTTAATCCAGGAGTCACTGAGTTAGTCAGTCAAACAGGTGGGTTTTGTCTGGCTTTGACCTCTGGGACTTGTGGGGCTTAACTTTCTGGTGAGCACCATGAGTTTAGGGACTTCCTTAGGGAAGGGTGCAAGGGTTGGTGACTGCATCCAAATCGATTCAGAACAGGCCTAGCTCTTTATACAACAAGCCGACCGCTTCAGAACAGCTGGTCTCGATCAAGATCACGGCACTACCGCCTCCAGGGGTCCTCAAACTTTTTAAACAGGTGGCCAGTTCAGAGTTGCAGGGCTGTTGGAGAGTGGAGCACACATTCCACACATGTGCACTGTGGGCCTGGGACGAGTCGGCTGCAAAGCAGGACAGGCAGTGGTGGCAAAAACACCCGGCGGGCCACATAAATGTTTTCGGGGAGCCGCATGTGACCCGTGGGCCGTAGTTTGAGGACACCTGGCCTAGACCCACGGTTCTTAAACCAGAATCACCTGCAGGGCTTTAAGAAAAATACTGACCCCAGAGATCTTGACCTCATTGGTTTGGGGTGTACCCGCTACATCAATGTGTTTAAAAAGAAAGCCAGGGAGGACGCGGCCAGCAGGCTGAGCATGCGGGCTCTGGCCAAGGGCAGGCGCAGGAGAGAGCAGTGCCTACCCAGCCACCACCCTCCACCCCTCCCGGCTGCTCCAGCTCGTCTCCTGCTCTTCCTACTTCACAGCTCACAAAGGAAGAGCTCTCTGGCTAGAATGACTGGGGAATTTCTTTTGTTAATAACATACCAACGGCGTGCATTCATAATATTCACGTCCTGCTTTCTTTTTATCCCTTACTTGGAGTCTGTCTTTGTTTTGTGGTTTGTGGAAAACACAATCTTCTCTGGGTTTCAGCGCAGTGCGGGATGTTTCTGGGAGCAATTTAAAATGTGTCGTTGACCCTGTTACCCCGAGACAAGGAGACACACGGGCTACTGCCAAGGCCCTGAGGAGCCAGCTGTGCACCAGGAGGCCTGAGTTCCATTTCTGCTTCTTGCATTGGGTATAGGTGACTTGTTTTTGTTTTTTTTTTTTTTTTTGAGACAGAGTCTTACTCTGTGCCATGGTGTCTGCTTCACTCACAGCAACCTCTAACTTCTGGGCTTGAGTGATCCTCCTGCCTCAGCCTCTCGGGAAGCTGGGACTACAGGCACGCGCCACCATGCCCAGCTAATTTTTTCTATATATTTTTAGTTGGGCAATTTCTTTCTATTTTTAGTTAAGACGGGGTCTCACTCTTGCTCAGGCTGGTTTCAAACTCCTGACCCTGAGCAATCCACCCGCCTCGGCCTCCCAGAGTGCTAGGATTACAGACGTGAGCCACCGTGCTCGGTCAACATAGGTGATTTTTTAAAGCAATTTACTGAACAAAGTCAAGGTCACCTAAGATTCTCACTGAGAAGACGCTTAAGGTGCTAGGGTACTCACACAGAGTTTGGCTTCATTTCCATTAAAAGAAAAAACTTATGAAATTTAGCTTGGAGTTCTCTGATAGTTTCATTTATTCCTTAGATTAACTGGCACAAATATTAATTATGTGCCTACTGTGTGCCTGCCAAGCTCTGGGCTAAGAAGTGGAGACGTATCTAGGAGTTTATGTCTCTGTCCCTTACTTCTCTGTGACCTACCTGTACCTGTGAATTACCACTTGTGAATTACCACCTGTGACCTACCTGTACCTGTGAACTACCACCTGTGAATTATTATCTATGACCTACCTATACCTGTGAACTACCACCTGTGAATTACAACCTGTACAGCTCCTGGTGGCTGCAGATGGCCTGCAGATGGCTATGGGCCATCATGGCCACAACCTATACTCTCTGGCAGGATCAGGCTGAGGTCCCCTCTGTGACACTCTGCCTAAACTCGTCCCTTGCTTGACTTGCCACACTCACTTGCTGGTCCACGATGGGAGCATGTTCTTAGTGAACCCCTTGCTCCCGAGTGCTCATGCTAGTGTCTGCTTCTGGGAAATGTGGCCCAAGACAGATGTGTCAGACAAAGCAGAAAATAAACAAATAAATGAACAAACACGTAAATAAAGGTATTTAAATGGAGACCTGGATGGTGACAAGAAGCCAGCCAAACAAAGGGCATAGGAAAGAACATTCCAGACATATGAAAGGCCCTTCGGAGACAAAGCCCACATGGAGAAGTTGAAAGAGGCTGCAGTTCCCCGGGGGTCACCCTCAGGGAGTCTGGGTTTTACGGAACTGTTTGGAGATCTGCTACCTGATGGGATTTTAAAACGGCAAAAGCAAAAGTGCTACAGGAAGAGACACAACTGACTAATTGAGCCCAGTGGCTTGCCTGCTCCTCTACTTTCTAGAGGAAGCATGAGAGTGAAACCCATACAACCTACTGCACTGGAGCACACCCACGTTCCACTGGCCTGGGCCTGCAGAGCAGTGAGCAGACTGAAGAGGTCGGCTGCCTTCTGTGACTGGACCGAGAGGTACAGGTGCCCCATCTGGTCCCTATCCGCCCCCCAACTGGGCCTCCTTGAAGCACCACTATTGTCTCTGCTGAATCATTCTTGAATCTATATTTTACAGCCTAGGCCTCTATGGGTAATGTCTTACGTAAGGTTATAAGATTCTGAGCTATGTGCTCTGTTTCTAAATATACTCCTTTTAACTCTGAGGGATGTTCTCTTCCTTCACATATTCTATTTGTTTTATGGGGACACAGACTTCCACCATATCCCTGGTGGTTCTCACCTTTCCAAAGGTGAGATTTCTAATTATTTGTCCTCTAACATATGGCACCACTGTAGGCTGGCTTACTTTTTGCCTACAAATGAGTTCGAAGTACAATAAAAACTTACTAAAGATTTACATTAACCACACCAAGGGGACTTTTTTGATTAACACCACCGAACAACAGCATGTACCTCTTGTTCTGAAGATTTAGTTTCTTAAACTGGACAGAGGCTATTTTACATAACACAGTCTAGTGTTCCACTGGGGACTGATACGTGGGATACAACGTGAATTTCATTATCCAGGAGGAAAATGGCTTTTTTTCCTGGGATCTTCAGCCAGCTCCAACTCCTAGGAAGGCCCAGATAGCAGTTATTTGTCATTTCCCTGCTTGAGAATGACAACATTCTTCCCTAAAGATGAGCCCAGACAAGAATCACCCAACGAGGGCCTCCCTCTTACCCCCATCCACATCTCTCTCCTCTAAATGAACACAAGCGCTATCGCCTGTACCATTTTACCAGGTTCCACTGAAGATCCGTGTGTGGTTCTTGATCCTCAAGGACAGAGCATCCCTCACTCTTCTAGTGATGTCAACAGAAACATACTCTTGAACAAACAAAATGCCCCTTTTACTGTTCTGGAAATCTAACTTTGTAAAACCCTAGCACACTGAGAGTCATGAGATCAGTGTGGCTACCACCTACGACAGCTTCTTTCTACGCAAGCTTCATCATGCACCCCAAACCACCTAGGTTTCTGATGTGGGTTCTTAAATGTTTTTAGGAAATATTGTGAAATGATTTGCTACAGAGAAAAAAAGAAGAATATTGGTTAAAATTAAAGTTGGGCTCATCTTTGGATTTTAACGATACATCTGTCATTGTTCCCAGTGGCATGATCACTAGATGTTGGAACTGGATTGTACTATGAAGACTTTGTTTCCCATTACACCTTTAAAGTAATACGTCATCATCACTAACATCTTGAATTCAAAAAGTGTGTTCCTTCTTTGTAATTTTAATGTTTATCATATTTTTTCTTGCAATATAATATGATAAGTAGGAGATGATTTTTTTAAATCAACATTGGTCAAGTAGAATGGAATTCCCAATGCCTTAGGCTAAGCTTTGAAGAAATATGCTTTATACACATATTACAGAGCTACCAAATTGCTAAAGACAATGGCAGACCCATGAAGAGAGATGTTTTAATAAGCCATTGAGCAAATCTACAGGAGACTCCAAAGGTTCCTTTTTATTTGTATTGAATTTTGTTTAAGTACCTATTACTTAAGGCAAGAGGGCCTTCAGCCAAGTTTGGGGAGACTTTATGAAACTACAATTTGAGTTAGAATCAAAATTTAACTAATATTTCTTCAAAACAGAGTATGGAAGAGATTCCTCAAAGTTATGGGCCTTCTCTTCATTGTTATTCAAACTACATTTGTCACCAGTACCCATGTCA
The DNA here is from genome assembly GCA_008750895.1 of Mirza zaza. NCBI lineage: Eukaryota > Metazoa > Chordata > Mammalia > Primates > Cheirogaleidae > Mirza > Mirza zaza. The sequence goes on along the minus strand of VSMD01069527.1, from coordinate 627 downwards.
GAAAGTATTTAGCTCACAGCTACATGGAAATATAGGAAAGCCAGATTCCATTACAGTAACTATAGCCTTACTATGACAAAAGATTCGATTCTCTGGCAATGGTTCCCTTTATCAAGGCAGTCACACACATAACGGGTCTCTCTATTCACCCGCAGTTTTGTCTGGTGGCACAGAAGCTACAACAAGTTTGAAGAATTAAAAAGGCTTTTGATTTTTTAGCATTCACATTTGGTTCAATGCCCTCACCCTTTTACTCTTCAAAAAGCACTTGAAAATGAATATGAAGAATGGGCTGGCCGGGCGCGGTGGCTCAAGCCTGTAATCCTAGCTCTTTGGGAGGCCGAGGTGGGCGGATCATTTGAGCTCAGGAGTTCGAGACCAGCCTGAGCAAGAGCGAGACCCCATCTCTACTATAAACACAAAGAAATTAATTGGCCAACTAAAATATATATAGAAAAAAAAATTAGCCGGGCATGGTGGCACATGCCTGTAGTCCCAGCTACTTGGGAGGCTGAGGCAGCAGGATTGCTTGAGCCCAGGAGTTTGAGGTTGCTGTGAGCTAGGCTGACGCCATGGCACTCACTCTAGCCTGGGCAATAAAGTGAAACTCTGTCTCAAAAAAAAAAA
>VSMD01069526.1:0-32710 GCA_008750895.1 Mirza zaza | reverse complement strand
GAGGCCTCGGTGCACGGGATGTGGTCTGCAGGTCTGACCTCTGGGTCCCAGAGTTCAAACTTTCTCCCCACCAGGGAGACGAGTGCCTGTCCCAATTCACCCACAGGGAGCCCAAGCTAGGTCTGTGTCTCTCAACCTCAGGCTCTGCCCCGTTCTCCTGGGATCACCATGCCAGCAGCACCTGGGAGGGCTGGCGGGCAGAGAGCTCACAGTCTGAGTTCCCCTTAGTCAGCTGTAGGGCCCCAAAAGGGAAGGTCCCGTTCCCTGGAGGTGCCTCCGGCTGGTGGCTATATTGTCTCTCTGTCTCTCTGGGCAGCCGCGGGTAGGGTCGGGGGAGGGGAGGAGGAGGCAATATGGCGTCTGCCGCGTGGCTCGGGTCTGTGCACACGGAGGTGCCCCGAGGGAGTTGGGAGCCTGGTGCCGCATCCGCTACTGGCTTACCACTCACTGGCGGCGGTTGTCGTTGGGCTGGTGTCCGCAGGTCCCTCTGCTTGCTGGGGAGCCCACCAGTAGTCCGGGATGCAGGGGAGGGGAAATGGCAGATCCACCTACCCTTCCCGCTGTTCTCTGGGCTGCTCCGGGGTTCCCAGCTTCCAGTTCTCCTCCGCGACCTCCTCCCGTGGAGTCTCCCATGGTCTCAGGTACTCCTCCTGCAGACCCTCATCCAATGTAGGCTCGTCTTCTTACTTCTTTCTTCTAATTTCTGCTAGAATCTGTCTTTTCTTCAGAGACACTCTGTCTGGCGGTGTTTCTCATCCGCCATCTTCTGGGCAGCACTGCCTCCTTTTAAACCCAGTCTTTTCACATAGTTCCTTTGCCCACAGTAGACTCTGAAATGTCTCCCTGTTTAGCACCATCTACAGATTTAATTGATGTGCCATTTTGCTCATCTTCTAGATGATTAATAAAGATGTTGGATAAAATCAAGCTTAATACCACAACTGGTGGCACCCAGTAGTCACCTTCCTCTAAATGAACACAAATGGAATTTGTATTTGCATCTGTTCGTGATCTTTTATGCTATTCTCAATCCACATGAAAAGTGTTCTTGAATCATACCTGAGTTTGCAATCTGAATTGGGAGTCTCCCTGGGAGGAAATAGCTTCTTCTTGAAATATAATGCAGATTTCTAAAGTGATATATCTTAAATTTTGTTAACACATTGGAGAGTCTCAAAATGTCCCTAAAGTCAGTATATAACTTGGCTTTTTCAACAACCAATGACTTTATAAAGCAGGTTCTATATTATGAGGAATTTGAGACCAACAAATTATTTTACAGAAAGTTAATGATAGTTCCAATTCTAGAATTCATATTTGCTGAGGCCTAACTTTGTGTTATGACTAATTTAAATATGCTACCTTGAATTTAGATATTAGAGATTTTCAGGAAGAACTCCTTTTCCTATATCTTCAAGTCAATGTTTGATAGTGAAAGAAAGATTTCATAAATGCTTAGCAACATGAATTTTAATTTCTCTCAAGACTTGTTTGTGGTGATTCTTACTGATACTAAGCTAGATGTTAAAGGCAAATAAATGAGAAAATGAAAGGTAAGTCTTGTAAATATTCTCTTATAGGCAATGTATGCTTATAGACAGGCCCATAATAAGGTTCATCTTTGTTAGCTTAACAGAATGCACACAATAATTCACAGTCAGCTAGGCTGTTAGTAATGCCAGTTTATTACTTATGAGTGGGTTGTTCCAGCTGATTTTCTGCTTCATAGGAGAGGTTTTACAACCACACCCCCTTAGGCTTGGACTTCTCTCTTCTAGTGTTCAATGATTGAACCCTGAATTCCTCCCAAGGCCACAGAAAACTCTGGCCTCTATTAGCCAGCACTCAGTTTCTTCTACGGGGAGAAATGCCAGGAGCTGACAGCATATTCTTCACTTGCACTTGCTGCTGGGATGATATGCAGCGGAGGGTTTCTCAGCTTAGCAGTGCTGCTGATTTCCGACTCGCTGCAGGGCTCCTTTGTGCACAAGGGCTGTCAGGAGCTCTTGGGCATACGTGTGTGTGGAAGCTCTCTCTGCTCAGCCCAACCATGATGATAAAGAGCTGCGTGTAGGACTAGGACCATAACCAGCAAAGCTGAGTATTCTTTCATTAAGTTCTGTCTCTGGCCAGTTTCTTAGACACTATTAGAATTAGTGGTGTGACCCTCGGGGTAGTTACGTATCTTCAGTTTTTCTCATCTGTAAAGATAATAATGAAAGTATAAACTTCCACTTGCACAAAATATGTGCCAGAAAAGTAAAAGGCATACTCTTGCAATGCTAGATCTCATTTCTTCAGTCTCATAAACGATTGCAATTCTCTCCAAAAATTTATTTACCAATTTGTTATATTCTAAAGGCACATACCTTCTTAAAAAAGAAATTAGTAAGGCACAGCTTATAAGGAAACTATTTTAAGTGAAACTCTTCTATATCTTGGAGAATAAAGCATGATTTTTTAGCCTTATGTTAATAAACTTTTAAATGAAAGTAATTATTAACCAAAGATAAAAATAGAAAGAAAATGTCTCAAGCCAATTGATTAAGATACAGAGTAGAGTTTGGTGCATAAATCCCACAACTTATCTCTCCCCCAACCCCAAGTCCTGACTACAGACTCTAAACAAAAAGACTGAAGCAAACAGGAATCAAGCTTCGGCTTTATTGATGGTAAAGCTTGATGGGAAAATGTATCAGGCATTTGAAGCCAAAATAGGATTTTTCTCTCTCTTTCAAGGATGGCCAGGTCCACAGAATTAGTCAAGCTGACCTGGTCCTTTGATTCTATTTATCACATGGCGTAATGGTTAATTGTATGTGTCAACTTGAATAGAACACCATATTTTGCCACTTTTGCCATATATTATCTGTGTACACTGAAGACCATCCAGACCCCTCTAAGCTCTCTCATCAAGAACCTAAAGCCTAGGAAAATATATTCTTCAGGCTTCCATACCAGAAGGTATTTGGTTGTACTCCATCATAAGAGGCATTCATGAGATTCAGGAGACAGAAGAGAAGGGTAGACCATTATCTTCACTATCAGCTAAGAGTAGGTGCCTAAGCAAAGGCAGGGCTTCCAGGGATTCTGGGATTCCTCCTGAAAATCATCTAGGCCAATACTGCAGACAGCTAAGATCATCTGCTTCTTCAGAATTTCTGCCTTCTGGATATTCTGATGCACACACAGCCCTCTCTTGTCTTCATTCCTTTAGCTCCCATCATGCTTGTAAGCTTCCAGTTCTTTGTATTACATTTATTTCTGCTTGAAATATCTATAGTAGCTTATTTTTTTAATCTACCCTAGGGGTTGGCAAACTGTAACCCAAGGAATAAATATGGCTCATAATCTATTTTTATAAATACAGATTTAATGGGATACAGACGATTTACATATTGTCTGTGGCTGTTTTTCCTCTATAAGAGCAGAGTTGAGTAGTTGCACCAAGAGGCCAAATGGCCCATGTGGTAGGCAGAATAATAGCCTCCAAAAATGTCCATGTCCTAATTCGTGAAATCCATGAATGTGTTATTTTAAATGGCAAAGAGACTTTGCAAATGTGATCAAGAATTTGGGGTTGGGGCCGGGCTTGGTGGCTCACGCCTGTAAACCTAGCACTCTGTGAGGCCAAGGCAGAGTTTAAAATCAGCCTGAGCAAGAGGCTCAAGGTCAAGGAGTTTAAGGTCCAGGAGTTTAAAATCAGCCTGAGCAAGAGGCTCAAGGTCAAGGAGTTTAAGGTCAGGAGTTTAAAATCAGCCTGAGCAAGAGTGAGAGCCCGTCTCTACTAAAAATAGAAAGAAATTAATTGGCCAACTAAAAATATATAGAAAAATTAGCAGGGCATTGTGGCGCATGCCTGTAGTCCCAGCTACTTGGGAGGCTGAGGCAGAACAATTGCTTGAGCCCAGGAGTTTGAGGTTGCTGTGAGCTAGGCTGATGCCATGGCACTCTAGCCCAGGCAACAGAGTGAGACTCTGTCTCAAAAAAAAAAAAAAAAAAAAAAGAAAAGAAAAGAATTTGGGGTTGGGAAATTATCATGGATTATTTGAGTGTGTCTAATGTAGGAGTCACAGAAGGAGAGGGGCTTGAAGATGCTGTGCTGCTGCCTTTGAAGATGGAAAAATGTCCCACGATCAAAGGAATGTAGGTTGTCTAGGAGCTAGAAAAGGCAAGGAAATGGATTCTCCCCTAGAACCTCCAGAAGGAACACAGCCCTACCAACATCTTCATTTTGGGACTTCTGACCTCCAGAACTGTAAGATAATAAACTTGTGTTGTTTTAAACCACTAAGTTTATAGTAATTTATTAAAGCAGCAATAGGAAATTAATACTACCTGAAATGCCTATATTTGCTATCTGATCTTTACAGAGTGAGTTTGCTAACTCTTGACCTACCAAACATACTCTTTAAAGATGGTTCTGGTTATTGATAAGAGTCTTTTTCTCTGGGAAAATGAACAAAGAGGATACTAGTCAGCCAAGGTTTGCTGTGTCTTTATTTTATTTTTTATTTTTTTGAGACAGGGTCTCGCTCCGTTACCTGGGCTACAAGGCAGCAGCATCATAGTAGCTCACATCAACCTCAAATCCCCACACCCCCCACCCCAGCTCAAGCAATTCTCCTGCCTCAGCCTCCCAAGTAGCTAGGATTACAGGTATATACCACTACACCTTGCTAAGGCTATACCTTAGAGACTTGAATATTACCAGTAGTAATAATTATACAAATCTCATTAGGAAAGCATTGTGAAAAAAGAAGTATCTGTTTTTTTCCATTGACTGTTCAACATTCATATTTCTAATCCCTCTTAAATCTATACATCACCACAGTTTTATCATTTGCTGTCCCCACATCACCATGTTTCTTCCATTCGACGACTGAGTTCAGACCATCTTTCTTGCTCATAACTTTGGTTATCCCCCTCCTACAATTTCCTCTCCATTTCTCTTTGTATGAAGTCAGACTCTTCATTGGCCACATAGTATTCCTTTAAATTATTTCCTTCTCCCTTATCTCCTTCCTGCATCCTTTGTTTTCCATCACATTGCCTCCTGTTTAGCTTTTCTACTCTTGCTCATTCTTCCACGTATTTCACAATTTGCAGAAAGCCTGTAGTATGCAATTTATATTACCATACACTTGCCCCCTTTCTGATCATTCTCTTCCCGCCAACACTCTCTATCGGCCATAGAAAAGGAAGTACTTGGGTGACATATCTTTGAATTATACAGGACAGCTTGGCAGGTACCAAAAATTTTCTACTCACAGATTGATTGTCTCGGACAATTCTAAAAACACATCTGTCCCAAGTGATTTAATTTGCTTGATAGTAAATCCATTGTAATCTACTCAGATAACAACTTGCTATTTATATCAAACTAGTATCCAATTCTGAGATGTTAAATATAGGAATCTCTACATTTCCTGACAGTCATTTCTAATAAACCATGGCATACGCGAGAATGAACATTTAACTTTATAGAGAATCAGCTGCAAGGCAAAAAGGTTTAAAGCACCAGGTCAGATGTAAGCCACAAAGAAAGACCTCTATTTCTAAACTAAATAGAGCATTAAAAAAATTTTTAGAGCTAGAAAAGACCTTACAGGTCATCCATTGCAATCTTTTTATTTTAGCAGTGAGGAAACTTACATAATTCAAGAGCTTAGACAGCTCATTCAAGGTCACAGCTAGCAAAAGGGATAGTCAAGCTTGAACCCAGGGCTCTGGCTTTAGCATAGTTTGAGTGCTCGTCCTATTATAACCCTGAAGTACCACCACCAAGTCCACTCTGGACACTGAAAGTTCCATCTCTTTCCACAGAACAAATTTATTCCATTTGGAAGCTCAAGAAAACACACTATAGTTGTGCTACATCAACAAAATGGGCAGCTCTAAGTGCTGAGCACTTTCCTGTGTGAAAGCATGTTTGCGGGAGGGGCTAGCAGAATGGCTACTGCCTTGAACCTGAGGCCTGGACTTTAAAATATGCAGGGAAAAATGTCTTTGTTTTATCAAGAGGCAAATCATTCCAGCAAATTTTCTAAATCCAACATTATGGGTTATTAGCCCACGTTGGGGATATACAAAGAAGGATAAAGATGCCCAGGGTGGTGGTGGTGCCATTGTTTTTGTTGCTCTGTTTATTCCAAGAGTCTGTGCAAAGAGACATGTTTCATTCTGAACAAGTGTCGATGACATTAATTAAGAAAACTTAGTGAAGAAAACTACAGTGGTGTGTTAAGTTGAAACTGGATCTGTAATACTTTGAGAACCTCATTTTAGAAGCCTCTTTTACTTATATAAAACTTAGGGGAAAGTTTGCAATTCATGAAAAGCCATAGATTGCCAATATAAGGAAAAACAGCTGTATTTTAGAGACTATCTGTAAAGACGCACGTTAGGTTATTACATTTCATGTTCAACTAAAGTTGCGATCATACATATCATAAAGTACCATTCGGACACCTCCATATCCTACTGTTCTATGTAAAATGACCAACCATTAAATGTAAATACAAACATGTAATAATCAGGTTAGAAATTAGTGTCATAATAATTTCACATAAACAAAATGCCATCTCTGTAATTTTATAATTATATTAGTTACCTTTATGTCTAGGAAGTGTGGCTCATTAACTGTTATTATTAGTTGAAAGATTAATCACATTTAAGGGGAAAAAACACCAGGTGCATAAACAATGCTATATCGTTAAAATGATAGAATGAAATAAAATATTTTATATTACATTTTAACCCTCTAGTTATTGTACTGTGTCAACCTAATTAAATTGGTGTTGAAACTTTATTCAGTATCTTTAAATTTCAGGGTGTGATATTATTCAGGCTGTTTAACCATTTATTAAAAAATATTGAGTGAAATATTGTTCTATGCCTACCAAGGTGCCTGGCTCAGAGGGACAAACAATGTATTCAATGTGGTCTTCTACATTCAGGAGCAGACAGATTCTGCAGGTTGTAATCATGATTTTTCTTAAGACTGATTCCACCTGGCAAAGGCAGCATGATGGTAGGTGAAGGGTCTAATCATGATGTATGTAGAGTCAATCTACTCCTCACAGTAGATATCCTTCACTTTACAGAACAGATACATTCCATCCAAATTAGTCAAACATTCTATTCTCTATAAAGCATGTATTATTCTCATAGTTCTACCATGTACATTTAGATATGGATTCTCTCATTCAAAAAATAAAAATCTTCCAATAGACTGAAAGTTTGGTGCAGAATATGTTAAGATGCACTGCACAGTCTGGTAGAAAGCTCAGTAGCCATGAAACAGGGACAGTCGAATGCTAGGCAGGGTAACCACATAATCTATAGTCCATATCAGGACATCATTGAGAGTGAAAGGGGGTGTTTTTACTAATTATGCCAAGACAATATGTGTAAATGGGGATTGTCCCTGGAAAACCTGGACATACGTGTATCCTAGCTCTAGTATCAGGTCTGCCATTTGCAAACTGTATTCATGGCTGAGTAATCAGATCAAGATGCATTCTTCTTTCAAGGCTCCACTGGCTTTTCATCAGCCTTAGAGTAAAATCTAATGTCCTTACCAAGAACTGCACGGCCCTAGAGGATCTGACGCCGGCTTCTTTTCCAACTTTGGTCTACCATTCTTCCTGTCTCTCCCTGTTCTCCTTGCTCTTCTTCAGCCTGCCAAGTAAGATCAGGCTCAGAATAGCTGAAAGTTTCTTGGCCTTGAATGCTCTCCCACACAGCTTCATGGCTCCATCCTTCTCTTCATTCAGTCTCCCTTCAAATGGGTCTCTCAGAGGCACCTTCCCTGATATTCCATCCAAAATACTAACCTTTCTCATACATTATCTTATTACTTCCATTGCCCAGTTTTGTTTATCTTCATAACAATTTAACCACTCGATTTATGCTATGTATCTATTTGTTTGTTTATTGATTATCTCTACCCTAGAATGTGAGATCTCTGAGGTCAGGGACTTCATGTTTAAGATTATATCTCATCTTCAGGACTTAAAACAGTACTGGCATATTAGCAGCACTTGATAAGTATTTGTTAAAGAAATGTTGAATGGATAAACATACTCACAACTGCCCTGACCTTAATTCTTTATATTGTGCAAAAAAGACGTTTAAAATGCGTGTTATTTAATTTGCAGTCTGTGAATCTTTTAAGAAAAATGTTGGCATTGAATTAGGTACAGTATTAACAGGACATGTAGTAGCCTCTCCAATGCTGTTTTCTGATTCTTCCCTCAGCTTCTTCTCTCAGTCATCTCCCTTCTCTGCTTAAAGCCTGTTATATACCTTGATTTTCACTCTTATCACACTGGCCATCACCAGTTAGGGAAGTGAGCACCAAAACATGAGTGAGCAGGGTATGCCATGAGAACTAATTAGTAAGTCTGATATGGGCAGAGAGGGATCGGGTGGCAGTCAGTGCAAATGTAGGCAGAAGTCATATCTTGGAGGCCAAGTTTTGTAACACAAATTAAGGAATTTGTATTTCATCCTACAGCAATAGATAGCTATTAAAGGATTTTAAACTGAGGAGTAAGACAATCAGAGTCGCATTTCTGGCTGGCTTATAAAGGATAAAGTACAGGGTAACAAGACTAGCTGTAGAGAGGTCCTAAGGTGTTCCTTGCAGTGGCCCCATCCAGAAATGATCATGGCCTGATTAGGGAGAACCCCGGAGAGGTCCACCTCTGTATCCCTTAGATTTCTCATGTAATGATTTTATTGCCTCTCAAGGTTAAATCCAGCCATATTGCTGTGAAAGGGAACACAAATATTTTGCAGCTCTCTGTAGTGGATATACTATAAATGTGGCAGCTGTCTGCTTGGATTAATCTAGATTTTTCCCCCCACATTGTCCTAGATTGCCTTTTGTTGAGCAAAATTCTTAGTAAAGAAGATAGATATATTTAAAGTAGAAGATAAACCAGTGTTCTTATAGTCTAAAGTTATTAGTTAATCTATAATTTTAGTGGTCTGCGGACATCTTGATGCCTGTGTACCTAGTAAGGGGATCCAAAGAATACTGTTTAAAAACCTCCGCTCCAAGACAAGAGAGGAGTAATGATTGAATACCAGATTCCCAGGTTAGCTGCGTTAAATTTAAAAGACTGTCATGATAGGAATCATATAGGACGTGTGCTTCGATGTTTTTTCAAGCAGTACTGCTTTCTGACATCTTTTGGTGCCTCATTAATAGCTAGAAAGTCTCAGGGTCTCTGTCTTTCACACACACACAGTCCAGTGTGTGTGTGTGTGTGTGTGTGTGTGTGTGTGTGTGTGTGTGTGTGTGTGTGTGTGTGTGTGTGTGTGTGTGTAAACACATTTTTTGAGGAGAGAGAGCCATCTCTCCAGAATAGAACAAACCTTCGTAGATGGTGTATGAAGTATGGAATAATTCAGGAATGTGAGAGTTATTCCATTTCCTGACAGTTCCTGGTATGTCTAATATTTTCAGAGTTTCTTTTTTTGTCAGGACAATAAGGTATCAGTTAAAATGAAAAAAAGGATGCTGCAGGGCTAATCCATTAGCACTTTTGCTCAAGTAGTTAAATATATTAATTCTATTGTCTAAGGGTAGAAGAGCTTTAAAAGAAAGTGATATACAGGAGGTAATTTGTTAAAACGACATAATAATGCATATTTATTAGAAAATATTTTTCAAACATGAGTAAGAAGAAAAAATTAAAAGCATTCATTCCTTTATCACCCCCATATAAAGTGTTAATATTTTAATATACCCAATTTTATATTTTATATGTGATCTTTAAAATAATACTTTTAAGTGGCTGCAAAGTATCCCACGTTCTGGATATACCATAAATAGGCAATATATTGCCTGATATTAAAATTTGAAATTGCTTTCCATTTTTAACTGTCATAAATAATAAAGCAATAGATATTTTTGTAGTTCAATGCAAATGTAGAGTCACTATATCAAAGGATTGATGCACTTCAGGGTTTTTGATACATATTATAAAATAGGTGGTTTCTTCTTAGACCTCATTAGCAGTGTCTGAGAATGCCCATTTAGTCAAATCTGTTAAATTTGGCAATTAACATTCTAAAAGAATGCTTGCCAATATGGTAGATAAGAATGGTGCTGTGTTATATTTTTAAATTTCATTTTTGGTCTCAAGTGAGGAAGAACTTTTTTTTTATAATATGCCAAGATGCTGAAGTAACAGAATGGCTGCCTTCCTCCACCAAGGTTAAGTTGAGGAACACAGTAAGAAATATAACACAACTGTGAGAAATCCAATGGTGAAGAAGGGGCTGTTTTGACCCAGTTTTGGAAGGATACAGCTTTGACCAGAGGTGAGAGGCAGAAAGGCAAGGCTGTGGAGCACAGGAAGAAAAGAATTACTGGAGTCAATCTCTTGCTTCTCCTCCACCCTTACCTTAAGACAAAGAAGTGCCTAACAACACATTTGACTAGAGATCTGCGGACCCAGATCTCTAGGCCAGGTATGTTCAAGAGTAATATCAGAGCAGTGTAGAAGCTCAGTGTTTATAAGGAGCTGAGAAAAATAGGTGGGGACTAGCAAACTCAGGCATCCAAATAGTTAATTATTATATAAAGTATCATAAATATCAATGAACTGAATTCACTTAATACAGCTATTTACATAAGGCAGACTTAAAGCCTAAGGACTCAAAGGGAAAATGCAGAAAATAACTTACATCAGATGAATGCTCACCTAAAGAAAGCTACTGCAACCTAATTAATATCAGACGAAATTGAGTTTTGAACAAAAATAATTATTACACTTCCAGAGGATCATGGTAAAATTTCAATTCACCAAAAAGATATAGCAATTGGAAATATTTTTATGGCCCATAAAGTAGCCTTAAACATTTATGAAGAAATGAAAAAAAATTCAGAGTATTTATAAATACCATCATAGTAATCTCAACATAATATTAACATACTTCTCATGGTGATCAATAATAGGTCAGCAGACCATATTTAAACATTTCATCTAATTTACTTATTATAGAGAGTTCTGGGCAATAAGGTGTGAGGAAAAAGAGAAAGAGAAAGAGAGAGAGAGAGAGAGAGAGAGAGAGAGAAGGAGGGAGGGATAGAAAGAGCTAACAGAGATACAAATATGTGTGGGTGTGTGTGTCTATATATATAGAGAGAGACACACACATATAGTTCTTAACAACTAGTTATTGGTTAATATAAAAACAAACAATAAAATAAGATACTGTTACATATTCCACGAGTGAACCTGTGGAATGCAATAAAAGAGATATTTCAAGGGAAATGTCACGGATACTCCAAATTGAGAGTCTAAGTAACATAATTATAGCTAAACTAGAGATTATAAAGAATGCTATCAGCAACTACATTCAAACATTTTAAAATGTAATTTAATTTTATATATTAAATATAATTTAAAATGTAAATTTATATTTAAAAAATCTAAACATACTCAAAAGTAGAGAGAATGTCATAATAAAGTCTTCTATGTACATCATTCAAATTTAACTTATGTTGCCTTTCATTGCCATAATTTAGTTTTTTGTTTTATCCATCATGGACTACCCTTAAAGAACATTTCAGTTATTATGTCATTTTACCCCTACATACTTCAGTAAGCACTTCTAAACTAATATAAACATAGTTTTACATCATCATATTTCATTATAACATCATTACCATCCATAACAAAATTAACAAAAATCCCTTGCTGTCATTAAGCTCTTATTCAGCAATTAACATTAGCTATTTTCTCAAAAATATCCTTTAAAATTGGTATGTTCAAAGTAGAATACAAACAGTATTCACACATTATATTCAAAAAGCTATGTCTCTAAAATCTCTTTTTTAACCTAGATCTACCACCCACTCCACTGTTTTTCACAGCAATGGCTATTTGCAGAAACTGAGTCAATGTCCTGTAAAATTTCCCACATTATGATTTCATTTATTTGCTTTGATGGTGTCATTGAGCTTGTTACTTTATCTTTCCTTAAGTGTTAGTTAACTCTAAAGGATTGCTTAGATTCAAGTAAAATTCTTTGACCAGAATACTTAATAAGTAATATATGAATGTGTTATGTTGGTTCTCTTATAAGTAGGCATACAATGTCAGGTTTAGATTATGACAGCCTAATCCCTATATTTCAAACTTTCTCTCCATTTTCAATCTAATGGTTTCCTCCATCAACAAATTTTTCATGAAACAATTCTTTCACTATTGGCTATCAATATGTTGATTTTTCTATCATTGCCTCCTCACATATTTTATTTCAAAAAAGTTAGGGTGTACAAGTTATTTGTTATATGGATAAATGATATCATGCTAAAGTCACAGCTTTCAGTGTACTCATCATCAGAATTGTATACATTGTACTCCACAGGTATAGATTTTTGTCCTTCACCCCCGTTTCACCTTTCCCTCTTCTTGTTTTCCACTGTACATTACAGTTCTTCATGATCATATGTATCCTTCATTTAGCTCCTGCTTATAAATGAGAATATGTGTTATCTGTTTTTCCATTCCTGAGAAATTTTATGATAATGGTCTCCAATCAGATCCAAGTTGCTGCAAAAGACAATATTTCATTCCTTTTTATGGCTGAGTGGTACTCCATGGTATACTAGTACCACATTGTTTTTATCCACTCATCAGTTGATGAGCATTTAGGTTGATCCTATGTCTTAGCAATTACAAATTGTTCTGCAATAAATATTCTAGTGCAGGTGTTTTTTTGATAAAATGACTTATTTTCCTTTGGGTAGATACCCAATAGTGGGATTGCTGGATCAAATGGTAGGTCTACTTTTAGTTGTTCAAGGAATCTCCATACCACTTTCCATAGGAATTGTACAAGTTTACTTTCCCACCAACAGCATGTAAGTGTTCCCATTTCATCACAACTGCACAAACATCTTATTATTTTTTTGACTTTTTAATAATGGAGATTCTGATATGGGTAAGGAAGTATTTCATTGTGGTTTTAATTTGAATTTCCTTGATAATTAGTGATGTTGAACATTTTTTATATGTTTATTGGGCATTTGTGTATCTTCTTTCGAGAAGAATCTGTTCACGTCTTTTGCCTGTTTTTTCATGGGTTGTTTGGGTTTTTCTTCCTGATTTGTTTGAGTTCTTGGTAGATTCTGTATATTAGACCTTTGTCAGATGTATAGTGTGAAAATATTTTCTCACATTCTGTAGGTTGTCTGTTTACTCTGTTGATTATTTGCTGTGCAGAAACTTTTTATTATAATTAAGACCCATTTATTTATTTTTGTTGTTGTTATATTTGCTTTGGGGGCCTTACTTGTGAATTCTTTGCCTAGGCCAATGTCTAGAAGAGTTTTTCCTATGTTTTCTTCTAGAATTTTTACAGTTTCAGGTACTACATTTAAGTCTTTAATCCATCTTAAGTCAATTTTTTTATATGGTGAGAGGTAGGGATCCAGTTTTCTCAGCACCATTTATTGAATAAGGTATCCTTTCCCCACTGTATGTTTTTGTCTGCTTTATCAAAAACCAGTTGGCCATAGCTATAGGGTTGTGGTTCTGGGTTCTCTACTCTCTTCCTTTGGTCTCTGTGTCTACCTTTGTACCAGTACAAAGCTGTTTTGGTTACTATAGCCTTGCAGTTTAATTTGAAGTTTGGTAATGTGATATCTCCAGATTTGTTATTTTTGCTTAGAATTGCTTTGGCTATTTGGGATTACTGTTGTTGTTCCATATGAATTTTAGAATTATATTTTCTAGATCCATGAGAAATGACATTGGAATTTTCATGGGAATTGCATTGAATCTGTAAACCACATTGGGCAGTATGGACATTTAAATAATGTTGATTCTTCTGACCATGGGATGCTTTCCATTTGTCTGTGTCTTCCATGGTTTCTTTCATCAATGTTTTGTAGTTGTCTTTTTAGAGATCTTTCACCTCCTTGGTTAAGTATATTCCTAGGTATTTTATTTTCTTTGTAGCTATTATAATGATAGTATTACCCTGATACCAAAGCCAGGAAAGAACACAACAACAAAAAAAGAAAACTACAGATTAATATCTCTCCTGAACATAGATGCAAAAATTCTCAACAAAATACTAGCAAACCTTAAAGACTACCAAAAGACTACTAGAATTGATAAACAAACTTGGCAAAGTTTCAGATTATAAAATTATACAAATCAATAGCATTACTATACATGATGCATAACAGTCAAGCTGAGAGTCAAATATATGCATATTAATTGATAGAGTTCAAATTAAAAATGTTGTCATCAATTAGAGCTGTTTACTTACATCAAAATACAGTTTATTTTGGAAAGGTATGCCAACACTTTTGGAATCTTAGGTGAAATAGAAGGATTCCTAGGAAAACATTACTTACTAAAACTAACTTAAGAAGTAATTACATCTTCAATAATCCTATAACTATCAAACACTTGAAGCAGTGATTAAATCTCTTTCCAAATAGAAAAACACCAGGCATGGATGTTGTTAAAGAAAACCTTTGCCAGACTTTCAATGAAAAGATCATACCAATTTTTTATAAAATCTTGCAGCTGAAAGATAAGAGAGGGAACACTGCCTAATTAATTCTACAAGGACAATATACTTTCAATATCAAAACCAAATACATTACTGGAAAATAAAATTATAGGCCAATTTTATTTATGACTACATGTATAAACATCCTAAGTAAAGTTTTAGACAATAAAATCAAACAAGGTATATAAGAGTTAATATAACTCAACCAAGTTGGTTGTATCCAAGATATTCAAGGATGGTTTAATGTTAAAAAAAAAAAAAGTATGATCATCTTAATAGGTACAGGAAATGTATTTTATAGAATTAAACACAATTATTCAAGATGAAAAAAAACAAAATTCCTTAGATAATTAGAAATAGAAAAACATCTTAATTAGATAGGTTATATATTTTTAGAAAACTCTCCTCAAACATTATCCTAAATGAAGAAAATTTAGAAGTATTGCCTTTATAGTCAGGAATGAGGCAAGGATGCCCACTATCCCCATCATTTCTATTCAAGATCACAATAAAATTTCATTTTGAACCCATTCAATTGGCAAACATAACTTTGAAAATTCCACATTAGAAAGATCATGGATCCATATGATCTCTCATATGTTGCCTCATTGATTTGTGAATTGGTGAAACCACTTTGGAAAACAATGATGCTATATCCCAAAGTTTAACATTCATATGCCCTAAGACCTAGATACTCTCCTCCTGGATATACAGATAATACCTTGCCCATGTACCACAGGAGATAAATACATAGGCATGTTCATAACAGCACTGTTCACACTAGAAAGAATCTGGAAACAACACAAATGCAAACCAATATAAGCCAAAAGAATTAATTACTCCAACAAAACATGATACCCTTTATATAAAGTTAGAAACAACTAAAATATTCTGTTCTTAGGAGTACATGTGAATGCAAAGAAATAAAATACTATGTAAAAGGGAAAGTAGGGAAATGGCAAAGACAAAATTCAGGATGATGATCTCTTTGGGTAGTAGTGGAGGCAAGGGTCAACAGTGGAATAGGGTTAGCAGGAACCATATGGTAACAAGTAGACCATTGTCAGGTCCTACTTTTGTTTGATATGTTGGCTTCATGGATGGTTATTACATCATTAAAAATAATGATTGCATCGAATTAAGTGAAAGATGGTCATATATGGGTCAGTGATGAGGATATGTCAGAAACTTATAATTAATCCAATTCTATGTACCTAAAATCCAAGGAAAGAAATATATTAGCTATTTGAGTGCTAGGAAATGGTAAGGTAGCAAAAGAGAGCAGAGCACCAGGAACTACAGAGGCATTAAAGACAAATTCTATCCTTTTCAGGTGTTTTCCTAAGTATTTACCCCATCTAGAACAACCAGGACATTGATGAACACAGCAGGCATGATAAAGGCCACTATTAGTGCTACAAGAAATAACTAGGTTCAACCTCTCCAACCCTTAGTCATCATGTAAAGTCAGACCTAAATAAATATAATATGTGAAACATTTTGGAGGGATAAATGTCACAGAGATTTAAAAGGTTCTGTAAATAGTTACATAGTCATCTATTCAGTAATATATCTAACATCCCAATAAAACTTTGGATGGCAACAGTTGGCTCTGTATCCAGTTTTATTTGAGACATTGGTCATACAAAGATGGACAGATATAGTCCATGTTCTAGTCCTGCACTAGAAGTAAATTATATTGAAACATAAAAGAATGGATGAGGGCCAGGTGCAGTGGCTCATGCCTATAATCCCAGCACTTTGGTGGGCTGAGGTAGGAGGATAGCTTAAGCCTAGGAGTTTGAGGCCAGTTTGAGCCAGAACCCATCTCTACAAAAAATAAAAATAAAAATAAACAATTAACCAGGCACAGTGGTGCCTGCCTATAATCCCAGTTGCTGGGGATGCTGAGATAGGAAGATCACTTGAGATCCCACGAATTCAAGGCTGCAACGAGCTGTGATTGTGCCACTGTGTTCCAGCCTGGGTGACAGAGTGAAACCCTGTCTGAAAAAAAAAGAAAAAAAGAAAAGAAAACGGGAAAAAAAAGGGATGACTACCAAGAACTACTTCATGGAGGAAGTGGCTATGGTTCCTTATATCTTATTAAATGAACTAAAATGTATTCTAAAGAATAAATGGAGTTGGCCAATCAAGAGAAGAACCAATATATACAAAATATAGAGGTGCAATAACATATGGTATATCGCAGGAATCTTAACACTCTGCTTTGCTAAAGCCTAAGTTTCCTTGGGGAGGAGAGGAGTGAAACTAGGAAAATTATGATGGACTTCTGACAGTCTGCCCTAGCCTATCACGGTATTTCAAAATAGCTTCCCCATTAGTAACATGAAGACAGATAGTCTCATATATAGGCTTACTCACAGCTTGGCCACTGCCATTAAAATTTTATTTTTCCCCCAAGTAAACTATTATTGATCTTCCAAGTCATAGTTTGCCTTAGGAGCCATAATGCTGAAGTTTCTTACTCTTTTTCATGCTGACTTCTCAAGATTTTCCATATTTTTAAAACTATATATTAGCTATTTGATAAATGAAAAATGGTTTCTCATTACTGCTTTAAATTCAGCATTTAAATTTAGTTTCAGCCAACAAAAGACTCTGTATAAAAACAACTTTTGATGTCGTCAAAGCCAGCTCACATTTGAAAGTGTGGGTGAGTGTAATCTAGTCTGGACCTCTAAAGAACATCTTCCTCTCCCCTAACAAACCAATGGCTACTGAAATACACTTCACAGGTCATGAGGAGCTGTTCATCTTCTTTTCCATGCCTCTTATAACTGGAGACTGTTAACTCACTCCCGGAACTGACCTGAACTTGCCTAGCAACAGGATGTAGTTGCTAATGGTAACCATTCCACGGGGAAATATTTTTTCTAGGTCTTTGGGGTCTTTGTCTTTACAGAAGAATAGCAGTTTGATAGACTTTATATGAGTGACAATGTTGCAATACCTAAATCTGTTCCATTCTTTTGGCATTTGCTGATGTGCAAATTTGAAAATTTCCTTGATAGAAGCACAGTCTATTTTTAAGGATTGGCCTCACCCCTGATTCAAATATCTACCCTCTTTTTTTGACTTAGACCAAAAATATATGTAAATCCAATCAAGTCTTACTGGAACTCTAGCTGTAGATTCCTGGTTTCCCACATGGGCTCCACATATGAGTGCTCAAGTTTGGCCAACATAAGCTATGTGGAACCTGTACTCTAAGCATTTTTTTCAAATAACAATAACTTAGAAAGCAGTAAGATTCATTTGAAAATGATTATAAAGTTGTACCCTAGAGGTATTTAGCTTATCAATATATCACATTGAGGTTGAAAAGTCTTCAGCTTGAACCAATTTGCTTTAGAGTAAGATTTCATAACCTCAGCACTGTTGACATTGTGGGCTGAGTAATTCTCTGTGCAGAGGACAGCCCTGTACATTGGAGGATGTTTAGTAGCATCTCTGGTCTCTACCCACTACATACAAATAACAGTGCACCCTCAAGCTATGATAACTAAAAATGTCTTCAGACATTCTAAAATGTCTGGGTATCTCTGGGGGGCAAAATTGCCCTCAGTTGAAGTCTACTAATTCAAAGCAATCCATTTAAAGTAAAGACAAAATTTCAAAACTCAGATTCATTAATCAAATAAGCACAGCAGACATAATTGACTGAAAGATAAATGAGAATCTTGAAAATTTTAAGTCTGGGAAAAAGAACAAAAATATACTAAAACCCAATTAAAGCTTCTACAGTACCTACAAAGTAATAAAAAATGGTCAAAATATGTGAATACAATGCCTAGAATCAAGCTTTTTTTAATACTTAGACCAATTTATTTTTTATTAGTTCATGTGGAATTAGTTTTCTTCTCTTTCCAAAACTTTATTTTGTGACTCCAGTTATGACGAATTCTGACGAGTCTCATTACTGATTTTTCGGGCTTCTATATCCTACTATAATTTGGTTTCCCAACCAGAAGTTATATTTAATTGACTGTATGGGGAAACTCTGGTACCCACAGAGACTAAAGTATGATGCTACCACTTTTTGATATTGATGGCCATATTTTGGTTATACAGGAAAATGCCTTGGTTTGTATGAAACCAAGTATCATGAAGTATCACATAGGCTGATGAAGTATCATGTAGACAACTTACTCTCATGTCATTCAGGGAAAAAAATTAGTATAAATGCAAGCTCTCTGTAAGTTTGAAATCAATCCAAATATTATAAAAATTCTACTATACATAGGCAAAAATGGAAGGAAGGAAAGGAAGGAGGGAAGGAAGAAGGAAGGGAGGGAGGGAGACAGTAATATAAATAGTGGGGTAATTCCACTAAGTAGTCTTAACCATAAGTGAAAGACATGAATATTCTATCAGTAGGTTTCAATTCTTCCTTGACCCTTATAATCTTGACACATTTGCACTTCATTGATAATTTTAGAAATTATGAAGGATACATTTTTACTATTTTCAAGTTTTTCTTTACACATTACTTTTAGATGTTATCCCCATAATGAGATGCAACCAAGGAAAAGTGAAGAAAACCATGACTAAAAGACATCAATGGAAGCTAAGGAAGGAGAGAATTTTGAGATGGATGAAGGTGTATTAAATGCCACCGTGGTTAAAATGAAGGCTGTGACCTATGCAGACCCAGCAGAGAGGCAGGGTGGCACTGGTCTGAAACCTAGGTTGCTAAGCAGAATGAGCTGTCTAACAAGGGGCACCTGTCAAGGAGAGAGCCAGGAGAGCCTTCCAGAGGCCCTGGTGTACACAGTGGGGTCTCCTTTTATTAGGGGCTGCTTACTACCTTCACAGATGGTGATGAGACTCAGTGCACCACACCAAATAGACCAGTAGAGCTGTCAGCCTGTGTCAGAAACCTTTTAGGTTGATACCTCTTAGATTAGTCACTAAAAGGGTGTCAGTGAAATTGGCCAAAGAATAATTCCAGTGGAGCCATGGCAATGAGTTACACAGGTGAGAAGGTGACAATGGTGCATGTAGATGTCTCTTTCAAGATACTAGTTTGGGGAAGGGGGAAATGTAGACAACACATGGGGAGATGCATATGATTGAAAGAATTTTTATTTTTTAATTTTGAGAGAAACTTAAGTGTGTTTAAATGTGGTTTGGGAAAATCCACAGAAAATGAGTAGCTTTGAGGACAAGACAATTGGAAGAATAAGCAAGAGTCAAAAAAAGACAGTCTTGATGAGGCTGAGGTGCAATCCCAGAAGGAATAAAGGAGTGAACAAGCTGAAAGGAGATAAATGTGAGTTTATGGTTTCAAGGATGAAACAGTTCTGGGTGAAGAAATGGCTCTGTAGAATTCTATTTCAAAGTCAGAAAAAGAAACGACGGTATGGCCAAGGAGGTGAATGACTTAAGAGGGGCATGGCATCGAAAATATTAGGGGTGGAGAGGGTCACCCACATGGCCATTGATCATAACTCCTTTGTGTGACTTCTATGCCTGAGGTATGGTAAAGGAAACCTGTGATTATAATTTAACTTTCCTGTAAAAATATAGTACTTAGAGTCCCTGCCATATTCTTCTCCCCTTTTGCAAAGTGTCAGCTACCTTTTGATTTTTTTATTTCAGATAAAATGCTTTTCTATGTTAATTTTTCATGCCTCAGAAGAGGCCTCTAATTTGGTATGGTAGACATTTATTAAGCTCATTCTGCACAACTCGCAGGTTCCCACCTCAATCACCATCACCGCTACCATCAGGATTTGCAGACAAGCCTCGGGAAACCCATCAGTTCTATACGTAACAGCTTTGAAAGCTGTATTTCAAGACATAACCTAGTTTCCTCATTCCTAAAAAGGATTAAATGTTCATATTCAAACAACCATCCTTATTTTATATCTTACATTTTCATTGTTTATGGAAATTTCCTTTCAATTTGATAGAGCCTCAGTCAAGTGACCTGAAAAGCCCAGGGCATAACTTTCCAAACTGGTGATCCTTGAGAGGGGTCTACTTTGAGGGAATTGCTTTTGAAATAGGATTTCTGTAATGCTGCTGACTCCAGTGTTTTAAAATTTGCACTTGTGCCCTTTGGCAAAGAGTATATAGGGTGTCCTTTTATTGATCTAAATAATAAATATGACAAGTCAGTTTGCTTTGCATTAAATAAACATGCCATTTCTGCTTGAACAAATATCTCAAATTCAAGCAAACAAATCAAACATGAAGGGAGATTTAACTGAAAACAAACAACAACAAAAATGTTCAAAATGGCTAATGATGAGCCATGAGTAGACTGCCTTTGAATATTTTCAAGATTATTAAACATTCACACTCTTATAATTAGGCTCTATCTGCATACTCTTCAGTGAAGTTGGGTGTTATGCCATTGTCTGGGGAAGTCAAATTTGAAATTGTTTTGAATTAAATTTGTTCTTTGGGGTTTGCCATTTATCAACGCGGAATGTGTTCCCTAGAAAGCCAGTGTCAGCACTTCAAGACCCTGCAGCATTGAACAGTTCCACTTTCCTTTAGAGCACCCGTTCACTGTGGCTGATACACAAGGAGTGATGCTGGAAGTGCATGCACACACCATCAAGGTGACTGAAGGAAGATGGAAGAATAATATGCAAAGCCTAAGGACTCATGCAGAAAAATCAGTTAGCAAAACCTTCTGTTGATATGAGCCAGCCCCCTCCCCCATTTGCTTATCGTCATGTTTGTCTTAAATCGCTAAGCAGAGGATGTAGCTTCTTAATATTCCATTCAGAGCCTACTTCGCAAGTGGCATTCAATAAATGTTAAATACTAATAACATCATATAGAGCCTCTAATTTCAAAAAGTGAGGTAGAATTTGGTGTTTTGAATCTCCATACTAATGGCACTGGCTTCTGATGCCTTTCCCCCCCCCCCCCAACACTATCTGACTCCCGCTGGCTGCTATGCCTTGTATACTCCACAAAGCAGCTGGTACTAGCTAACCGTCCTAACCAGCTGCTGCAAGGGTCAAGAGGCAACCGGCTGTTGGAGATTGACAACTGTATGCATGCGTACACACATGTAAACACAAAGAACAACAACAAAAAGCCACTGCCCTCAAAAGAGAGGTTCTGATACATGTTATGGCCCTGGAGTGTCACCTCCAGCGAGTGTGCCACCTGTTTAAGCACAAAAGTGTACTGGATGGTTGTAATAAGGAAAGACCACGAATTCTTTTATAGCCCTTTCTGGTCACTAACCATGACCAGCAAGCTAGCCACAAGTTCAGTCCAGTAATCAGAATTTACTTAAAATTGTTGAGTTGAAATGGATTTTTAATGCCTTTTTTTTTCTTTCAAGATGGTAGTTTTCCTTCATAAGAAAGGATTTCTTTTTATTAGAAATGCCACTTGGCAACTGAGAGAGAGCAGTTTAGCTTCCAGTTAAAATAGATGCTATCAATTAAAAACTGACTACAGAGCCAGTGGGCATCTTTTTTTTTTTCTTCTAGTTGAAGATATTAATAGATTTTCTTTAACTAAATATAAGAAAAGAAAATGCATATGAAGGAGAGGAAGAAAGAAGGAGTCTGGGGACTGGGGCAGAAGAGCAAGGGAGGAAAAGGTAGGAGATGATGTGGGTGGAGGGAGAAGTATTCAGAGGGCAGGTAGGGAAAAAAAGAGACTTTTTGAGGTGCTACTTTGTCTATTTTACCAGCTGTGCTTAAATTGAATTGGTATTTGGAAGAATATAATTTATCCCAGAAGGTTCTCTAAAGGGCAAAACAATATCTTTGTTTATGTTAAATGTGGTAGAGATAGATAAATGTTTCAATTTATATTTATAATTGACTCTTTACAATGGCAAATTTTAATTCCAAAAACATGAGGTGACCATTTCAGTGGTGTGGGCCCTCCAGCAGGCTTTGCATTAACTCAGAGGAGGGGACAAGGAGGTGGGCGTGGCACAGCCTCACAAAGGAAAGCAGACTTGTAAGAATAATAGCGTCAAGGGCTTACTGCACACCAAGCGCTGTTCTATCAACTGCTTTACATATAATGATTTCCTTATCTTCTCACAATAAATCAACGAGAAGAGGGGCTATTACTGTTTCTATCTTACGGAGGAGGAAACTGAAACACAGAGAAATGAAGTGAGTTGCCCCAAAGTCACACTGAAAAAGTCATGGTACCAGAATTATAACTCAAACATTTTGGTTCCAGGGGCTGTGGGCTCAACTGAGAACTCAATATGAAAAAAATAACATAAAGGAAAAAACAGGCATTTTAAATGCATATAATTCTGTCTGCTATACTTATTCCAGTGACATAATAAAACTAGAACTGGAACTTGCTGTGGCTCTTCATTAATCTGCAGGATGAAATCCTAGCTCTTTAGCAGGCACTCTACATTTTCTAGTTCTTCCAGAGATCCAGCCACATTCTCCAAGTTCAGCCTCAGCTTCAGACACTCCTCACACTCGAGCCTCTAACCAAGCTATTTTAATTTAATCCCCTATGCCTCCTCATTTTCTGCAAATACTCATCCCTTGCCTGTAGTTCCCACATACCACACTTTTTCTCTTCCATATCTGTCTGATGCACTTTGCTTTTCAAAATTTAGGTCAGAATGTATCTCCTCTGAGATATCATCTCTGATTTTTTCCAAGCAGATTTAAAAATTCCTTCTTTTATAATCCCACAACACCTATCTACTCATGCTTTAGAGCACTTACCACATTGCCTTATCATTGTTCTTTTACATATATATTACTCTGTCATTTGAATATAAGCATTCCAAGAGAAATACCTTATTTATGCTTGTATATCTGGTATCTTTAAAAGTACCCGTGAGTGGGAAGTATTCAATAATTACCATGGAATTAATGTTTAACGAGCCCTATCCTCAGGCTCCATTTTTCCCATCAGGTCTCAGCCTAAATGTCAACTCCTCAAAGAGTTCTCTTTTGACCACTTCTTTCAATTGCTATATGCGGTAAAGATTAAGTTAAATCATTTGCTACTCCTCACATCAAGAGATGGTTCTAATCCCTTTCCCTTGAATCTGAGCAGGCTCTTGACTGCTTACCCAGTGGGACACAGCACACATTATGTTTTCCTAGGTTTCAGGTTCAAGCTGTTAGAGACTGGCAGCTTCCTCATCTTGTTTCTTGGAACATGTGCAGATCATAGAGCCAGTTGCCATGCTATAAGGAAGCCAAAGCAATGCCATGAAGAGGTTCATGTAGAGAAGAACAGCCAACAGTTGCCAACAGCCAGTACCAAATTGCAATTCATGTGTATGAAGTCACCTCAGCTGACGCCATTTTGAGTAGGGATATGCAATCCCAACCAAGTTCTGACCAAACTACAATTAGTGAGCCAAATAAATGATTATGGTTGTTTTAAACCACTAAATGTAGGTTGATTTATTGGGCACCAATTGAAAATCAGGACATTTTTTACACATCATCCTGTTCATTTTACTTTATATGACATGTCTCAACCTGCAAGGGTCATCTCCTTCTTTTAGAAAAAAGAACAGTGCTTAAAAAAAAAGTGTGTGTGTGTGTGTGTGTATACACACACACACATATATATATATATCATCTCTTTCCTCCTTGTCACTATCTTCGATTAAATGTGAACTCCATGGATGGTACCTAGTATAAAACAAATGCTCAGTAATATCTATTGAGTAATGAATGCTCTTCTTAGAACTAAGTTAGGCACTGCTGGTAGGACTTCAAACTAGTACAACCTCTATGGAAAGTAATATAGAGATATCTCAAAGAGCTAAAAGGAGAACTACTATTTGATCCAGCAATCCCATTACTGGGCATCTACCCAAAGAGCAAAAAACAACATTCTATAAAAATGACATCTGCACTCAAATGTTTATAACAGCAAAATTCATAATTGCAAAGATGTGGAAACAACCCAAGTGACCATCAATACATGAGTGGATTAATAAAATGTGGTATATGTATATCATGGAGTTTTACCCAGCCACAAAAAACAATGGAGATCTAGCACCTCTTGCATTATCCTGGATAGAGCTGGAGCCCATTCTACTAAGTGAAGTATCACAAGTGAAGTATCACAAGATGAAATAACAAGCACAACATGTACTTATCATCAAATTGGTATTAACTGAATCAACACTTACGTGTACATATAGAAGTAACATTCACTGGGTGTTGGGCAGATGGGAAGGAGGAGGAGGGGACGGGTATATTCACACCTAACAGGTGTGGTGCACACTATCTAGGGGATGGACACACTTGAAGCTCTGACTTGGGTGGGGCAAAGGGAATACTTGTAACCTAAACATTTGTATACCTGTAATATGCTGAAATAATAAAAAAAAAAGAACTAAGTTAGGGAATTGCCTCACAGATGGAACTGAGGACCTTCGGATACTTCAATGAAGTAATCTGTCTTATGTAGTACGTTACAGTATATTTTCTAAGATAACTTTTTAGGTTTCATGGTATAGCAAGTAACTATCCTGGATGCATCCTAGATTTATAATTGCACATTTATTGTGTTAATAGATATTTCTAAATCTACATTGGATATGTTCTAGTGGAGAAAAGATGAGGAAAAAACAGGGTAGTCATGTCATGATGGAAGAGAATGGCTGTGTTTATAAACGAAGTAATTTAAAAGAAAATCTAGAGGGTTAGACTTCATTTTTTTCTTAGGCAACTATTCTAGAGAATTCGGTGTGAATGTTTAAGTTGTCTGAAATACTGTTTTTAATACATGACCTTAATAAGCTATGTTCTAAAAATTTTGTCATATTTTAATTTACTCTTAAATAATTACACATAGTCTTTCAAAGTACAGAGCATACAACTTAAGAAGAAAAACCGAGTTGTATAGAGGTCATTTAAATAAATGAACAAAAAGAAGTAAAAGTTTCAATGGTATTTTTCCCAGTAACTGGGTATTTTCTTATAATGACAAAAGGATTTTTGGTCTCAGTGTTCTCATTCCCAGCTCCACACCAAGTGGGACACTTTAAGTCCATGTGGGAAATAAAGTATCAAATGATCAGCAAGAAGCTGAACTTTAAATTTACAAGTGCACTTTCAATTTCTATGGAAATTGCACATTTTGTGGAAATGTGCTTAGATTGTCATTGTCTAGTCAAATACAGTGAAAATGCAAGTTGAAGGAGCATAATTAAGGTTAAAGAAAAGATTCAAGGAGAACGGCTGTCTTTCATGAAGCCTAATCAGCACCTTGGATGTATCTATGGGCAGAGAATGGTCAGACACATTCTCCTGAACCACTGGTCCTCCATTATCATCATCTGAGGTTTGTTATGTAAGTATATGCACTATTTCAGTATCCGTACTTAGGTAATCTGGGTGCTTGTTTGAATAGACATTTTCCTTGAGTGGGCTCCTTCAAATTGCATAGTTCTATTTCTTTGATTTCATGCAGCTTGTCAAGTTATCAATAAAGTAGAAATACTATATATATTTTTTGAAAGGCAGAAATTTTTTTTCGTAACACTGTGAATTCTAATATTGACTTTAAAGGGGAAGTGTAAAGATATCAAATATGTTGTTATATTCTCTGTGCACCCACAGGGATAAGAATAATAGCAATTCACTAATGGAAGGATTAGTTTTGCAGCTAGAATGCCAAATGTCAAACATCTCCTACAGAACAACATGAAATATAATTAAACTTGAATCCACAAGTATTTATTATTTATTGAACATCTACTAGGCTCAAGGCAATGTAATATTGTCTGTGCAGGATATAGTGAAATGAACTTACAGTCCTTCATCAACTAGCTTTCAGTGGATGCTAATATCCCACCACTTAAGAAAATATAATTTTATAAAAATGGATTCAAAGATTATAAAAATATGCCTATAAACAGATGGAAAGTACATTTAGGGGCTCAAATTCTACTTCCCTGTGGCCTTACTATATTCAGATAGCAGAGTGGTGAGGTAGCAATCCACTGAGGAATATTTAGGTATGAAAATAAACTCAAAAACTTATAAATGGATTGTTGTTTTTCCTTAACTTTGTACTGAAGTGTTGCTAATGTTACCTAACCATCAAGAGTTTTAATGCAAATTCTAACATTATTAAATGATTAGAAGTTCCAATATTCTGCCTGTCTGTCCTGCCTATAAGACATGTGACAGGCTTATTTTTTTCCTTTAAGCTATTTCATTAATTTAAGAGGCAGCATACATCCCACAGGAGGAGGTAATATTCAAAAGAAGATTATTTTGGATTTCAAAATTCATCTAGGCCCTGAAGAAGACTGAGGAGATGCCTCAAACATACCTTTCTACTTCTCCCCACTGTCTATTTTTTTACTGCAGAAGTACTATTTTCTTTTATAAAAATGATTTGAAAGCTTTTTGCTTTCTTGTCTATAAAATCAAGTTCACAAAATTAAATTCCAAGAGATTGGTAGATTTGCAGTCATTGTGCTATGTTTCATCTCCTGCTCCTAGAATACAATTCTAGTTATTTCAGAAACTCAATGACTGTAGGATACAAATGTTTTGTGCACTTTTCACGTTTGTTTCAAGGGCAAATTTTCTTGCAGACAAATGAAGACAATTAATTATCTTTAAAAACTCCTGGCAGAACTCAGACATACCTCAGTACAAACTTGTTTCAAATCATCACATTCAAATCCAAATGTGTTGACTGTTATTGGAGCTGAGTGGAAAATTGTCAGGGAAAGGCGGTCAGGGGTGAGATGATAAAGAGTCGTGTATGCAATGCCAGAAGTTTGGATGTTTTGTTTAGGTAATGGGAACCTCTCAAAGAATTTTAAGCAGGGGAACAGCATGATAATATTTTCAGCTGAAAAGATCACTAAAAGCAGTATAGAATATGAATTGGAGGAAATAAGATTAGAGACCAAGACATCTTTCATAATAATTTCAGTAAAAACAGAGTCTGCATTGAGGTGTAGCAATAGAGAAGATAACACAGGTTTAAAAAAGATATGCAAATTAGAATCAACAGGAATTGCTGAGTGACAAAGTGTGAGAGAAAGAGGGCATAGTTATGATTCACATGGCTTCTGGCTTTGGGGATTGCATAGGGATTGGTGCCTTCTAACAGAATAAAAAATAAAAACAAGGAAGTGGCAGTTTAGGGATGACAAAGATGAGCTGGAGAATCTTGGAAGCATCCAACTAACAACATGCTTGACATAGTTGTTTGGAATATTTTGGTCTGGAAATCAGGAGAGAAAAGTCTGTTCTGTAGGCTTTTATATTTATTTAATTATAAATCTTTGTTCTTAGATGCAGGGAACTGTTAATTGGTATATGTAATGACTTGTAAATCACTAGAATATGGTTGGTAGTTGATAAGATCACTCAGGGAAAGTAGATGGAATAAGAGTAATAAAAGGTTGAGAGTTAAGCCATCATTTAAAGAGGAATAAGTAGAATAGAAATCTGCAGAGGATGTGAAGGAAATAAAAGAAGAATTAGGAAGGAAAGCTGCCCTAGAAGCCAAGCAAGGAAAATGGCTCAAGAATGACAATTATCGACAGTATCAAATGTGACATGGAAATGAAATACTAACATATATGTACATAAACACATTATTGTATATTTGATGATTAATAAAAACATTTTCCATAAAAGGGTCCCCTTTTCACTTTGCTTGCTCTCTAATACTCCATGCCATGCCACACCCATGTATGGATCCTCTCCTCTCCATGCTTGGATTCTGACTCCCCATGACAGGTCTTCCCCCAAAATCCCCACCCAAGTCACTGTGCCACTGTCCTCTGCTGACATCCTCCTCCTTAATTGGACTCCAGTACTGCATTCCAGCTTACCACAACTCCTCCTTGCTCCAGGCAAGAAGGGTTACCATGCTTCGTCCCACCTAATGCCTTTAGGAATAACTTGTCCATGAAATGAAGAGAAGGAAAAAGAAAAAGAGAAAAATTGTATAACTTAAATGTGCCCATAATATTAATCTACTGACCTTGAACTTCAAACACCTGCTTCTCTTTCATGGGGAGCTCTGGATTCATCCAAGTGTGACAAGTGTAATAAGCCAGCTTGGCGAGTCAAGAAGTGCAAGGGAGAAGAGAACTCTAAAACATCCATTTAATCTGTAAATAGGAGGTACCAGTGACCTTAGGTTAGAGCAGTTTCACTGTCTTATTGTCTTCTCTTTCTTCATCTGCATTTTAAATGCTTCAGATTCCGTCCTTGGAGCATGCAAGCGTGTGCACATGTGTGTGTTTGTGTGTGTGTGTGTTCTTTACAAACTAAGTTTTCCATATTGATGGTGACAATTCCCCAGTTACAATCTTTCATAACTGCCAGATTCTAATCTCCAAATATCTTATAGACATCTTCATTAAATGCACTACACATATCAAAAATATTCAAAATTTAAGTATCATCTTTCCCCCCAAAAAATCTACTAATCCTGTCGTATTTGCTTTTTCCTGAAAGGTGTCTCTCTTTTACTGATCACCCAGGTTGAAAATTTAGTGTCACTTCAGATTCTTTCCTCTCCCTAATTCCTCAAACCCAGTGTCTATGCCCTATTTTTTTTTTAATAAATCTCAAATATGTCCCCTTGATTTAATTTCTACTATTACTTAATTAAATGCTATGGTTCACAGCTCAGTTCTATATTAAAGATCAAGAAATTCATTCCTTCCAGCTGCTAGGACATTGCCTGCTGATGGGTGATAGCTCAATCCTCCCCAACCAAGAATTTTTCTCAAAGAGAATAGCCTTACCTGAGGTTACATCTCTTATTTCTCCTCCCCAGGAGCAACTCACATTCAATGACTACTGATTGGTGCAGAGTTACCAAAGTTTGGCTCACTTTCCACAATCTGAGACAACTCTAAACAGCCATTCCAGTGCCAGAGCTCCCCATGGGTTCAGCTAAGGACTTGTTACATTCCCAATCCCAATGCCTTCATTCCCTCACAGGTGTTGTTGCCAAAGACACTTCTGATAATTTACTGCATGCAATTCTCCATCTCATTATTTATTTCCTGGGAAAGCTGACTGAAGACATGAAGACAGTTGATGCTAACAGTAGACCAAGGAAACAAAATTTTGAAGCTGAATCACCTATCTGGCAAGTCTACTAAGAATGATTATCATTAATGGTAGGTTAAGTCTGATAGTCTCTGACATGCTGTAATGACTCAGTTGTTAAAACTTTCACCAGGGCTGAACTCAGGTGGTATAGTTGTAGAAGGAAAGACATTAGCAGTTGCAATATCTCCAATATTCTATAGTTTCATGGGAATCAATCACACTAAGGACAATGAAATTAAATAGCTATTGCTGATGTCTTATTTTTTAATTAAAACAAACTAAACCTGAGAGTGATTAGTTATCAATTTAAGACAAAGTGTTAAAATCTGAAGGTCTTCTTGGAAACCTAAAAACAGATTCTTATCTCTTGCAGCTGAAGGGAAGATAATCTATGTATCAGGTTAGAACCAATTATAAAGGTAGCAGTGCTCAAAGGAGGTTGAATTTCTGGCCATGGCAAATCTGCCATGGCAAAATTCAGGCACTGGTTGAGGAGTAGTGGGGCCCTGAGACTTGGAATAGAACTATCTAATCAATACACTCAAATATGTTGACTCCTCTGAGCCCTCTGAAGCTGCAGAAGTGTCCCAATTTCCTCCCTTAAAGGACAGCATTCTTCTGTCTTCCTTAAAAATGATGCAGAGATGTCCATCTTTAATGAAAATGTGGAGCCTCTCCTCCTAATCACAGGATCTATCTACATCTGATCTCCTTGCCACCAAACCAATATCTAAGGTCAAGTTGCAACCATAACTAGCCAGGGAAGCACTGGACTGGCTAAGGTAGGGGAGGGACTATAATCTGAAAAATTTATAGGATCTAAGCAACATGTATCAACAAGACCTAAGAAAGCACATGATGGGATTGAATCCTGAGATTGCTAGATCAACAAGGGCAGATATTAAGTTGAATAAGGGAGAGTTTATCAACAGTAAATCACTCTTCTATGATACAGGATTTAACACCACCATAGAAGAGGCACTAAATAGCCAAGGAGACCAAAGACTGGCTTGCCCAGTTAATGTTGGCCAGCTTTTGCCATCAGCCACTCCAGTATTAACACATTGGTTGCATCAATGGAGTTGTCGTGGGCAAAGCAGCATGGGCTCCCACTTACCAAGGATGATTGAGCTATTGCTACTGCCAAATGTCCAACCTGGCAACAACTAAATCTGACACTTCTCTACAGTTATGTCATAATCCCTCAAGGAGGCCAACTAGCTACTTGTTGGAAAGTTGATTATATTATACACCTTCTACTATGGAAAAGGCAATGATACATCTTTAATGGAACTAACTCATATACCAGATATGAATTTGCCTTTCCTGTCCACAGACCTTAACTAACATCACATAACTTTTTACAAAAGCAAATAGAAACCCCTGCCCTCACAGAGCTCCCATTGCAGCAGCATGGGAAGAATCAGTAACGGATCTGTAATACAGCCTTCTTATCCTGGGGATGGGTGGAGGGAGAAAATTAAGAAAAGGAAAGGGCAAAGGAAGGAGGATCAGGGAAAGAGGGCCAATATTTTTGCAAATATTCCAATCAGATTTCCTGGTGGTATTTACTAGTGGAGAATCCCTATCTATGGTATATGCTTTAGGCAGCATGTACCTGGCATGTCTAGGTTTGCTAATGGTAAGCAAGTTGGACATATAAGGATTTATGAGGCATGTCCCTCTATAAACTATTAGTGCCAGCTGTGTAATCACTGGAGCACAAAATGGAAAAGTTTAATGAACAAAATACCCCACTTGTGTGCATTAGAAGTCAGCAAACTGCAGGCCATAGGTCAAATTCTGCCATGCCGATTTTCTTGCATTGTCTATGGCTATTTTCACTCTCCTATTATAGAGTTTCTATAGAGACCATACAGCCTGAAAGCTGAAATACTTACTATCTGGCCTTTTAAGGAAGAAGTTTGCTGATCTCTGATATAAATGCCCCAGAAGCATCACCTGGAAGCCTTATATTTTAAATAAGCCATGCCTTATCCTAATTGTAGCAAGACAAGGTAAAAGCCAACCAAGATGGCACACTGTAAACCAAAAGAAGAGAATATTTCTAGACAGAGAGAGCTTTGTTCTGTAAGTTTTCTCTGTATTAACAGAGCTATAAATAAAAACCTTTTATGATTTAATCTAGGTAACTCATTGATCCCTCAATCAGAACATAATAGGGGTATGGCACATCAGGAGACCTTCTATCTTGCCTTTTTATTGCTCCCTGACCTAAGTTGACAAGTGGTTCTCTCCTTACTGAAGCAGAATCACTTCCTTTTAGATACTGAAGTGTGTGTGTCATGTACTGCAAAGACCCTCAAGGCTTTCCACAGCTACTTGTATAGTAATTCATTCTCTAATTTTCTTGTTAGGCACACTCTTCAATGAAGGTCTTCCAAATTCCTTTCAAAAGATACCTCAGTGTTTGTAAGAGATCTTAATAAAGTTTGAGCAATGTTGATTGAAACAGAGGGTTCGGGGCCTGGAATTTCATCAGCCACTCCCTTGTGCCCCCTCATCCAGAGGTCCTGGAATGAATTTCTTGGAATCCCTAAAGCTGAGTGGATCAGATTGAAAAGTCACTGAAACAGATAATATTAAGGTCTCTCTCAGGACTAATTTATTATGACTTTAAAGTCTCATATCTTGGGCTCAAAGGATTACTTTCTCTGTTTTATCAATGTCTCTAAGTTCTCTGATGGAAGTGCCTGTTAGGTGTTCACGTGTGCTGAATGTTTCATGTGCTTCAAAATGAATACCCTAGCTTTCCTCCGTATTAGTCAGATGGTCCTTCTGTCCTGTACCTTTTCATCTTAGCCCATAGAGAAGAACAAATCTGCTAATATCCAATGTCAAATGAACACCCAGATTCAAAATAATAAGGGCAAGACCCCATAATAATCTTAAGACTGAATTTCTCAACAAAATTTAACAGCAGCATAGCATTTAAGGAGTTATTAGGCATTCACCTGGATATTAATAAAAACTTTGGTACCCTTTTGGTCAGGACTCTGGAAGGGAAGAAGAATGAAAGGCATCCTCAATTCCTACACCCTTATTAGAGTTTATGAACCAAGTGACTCGGGAAACAA
>VSMD01069524.1:0-13558 GCA_008750895.1 Mirza zaza | reverse complement strand
AGCTCACAGCAACCTCAAACTCCTGGGCTCAAGCAATCCTTCTGCCTCAGTCTCCCAAGTAGCTGGGACTACAGGCATGCGCCACCATGCCCGGCTAATTTTTTATATATATATTAGTTGGCCAATTAATGTCTTTCTATTTATAGTAGAGACGGGGTCTCACTCTTGCTCAGGCTGGTTTCGAACGCCTGACCTTGAGCAATCCACCCGCCTCGGCCTCCCAGAGTGCTAGGATTATAGGCGCAAGCCACCGCGCCCGGCCAAGAGATTACTTTTTGATTACAAAGAGGGAAAAGGAACTATTACAATAGGAGGAATCTGGCATATAACATTTTAACCAAGTGCCCAAAGTTCACATCACCAATACTGGGAACAACCAACATTATGTACCTCCTGATAAGATGGCCTAGGTAGGACACAACATCACTTCCATGGCACTTCTGTCCAAAACATACAACCCGAATCATATATCAAGAGGAAGCAAACAACCCCAAACTGAAGGGCATTCTACAAAATACTGGCCTGGATTATTTAAAACTGTCAAGATCACAGAGGAATTGATGCAAATGAACAGAGACTAGATAAACATGCTTACTATGATTTGTGATTCTAGATTAGAACCTCAACGGCCAACGGGTATATTAAAACGCTCTGAACATCACTGATCGTCATGGGAATGCTGTTAGAATGGACTTTCATCAAAAAGCAGAAAGATAACAAGTGTTGGTGAGGGTGTGAAGAAAAGAGAACCCTTGTACACTGTTGGTGGGAATACAGAATGGGGCAGCCATTGTGGAAAATAGGACGGAGGTCCCTAAAGAAATTATAAATAGAGCTACCATATGAGCTAAGGATCCCACTGCTGAGTATATACCCAAAGGAAATGAAATCACCGCCTTGTAAAGATATTCGCGCTCCCATGTTCACTACATTATAGCTAAGATATGAAAAAAACAGTGTCTGTCAATGGATGAATGGATTTAAAAAACTGTGGTGTATATATATATAGAATGAGTACTATTCAGCCTGACAAAAGAAGGAGATCCTGCCATTTGCCACGACGTGGATGAACCTGGAGGACATTATGCTACGTGAAATAAGCCAGGCACGGAAAGAAAAATACTACATGATCTCATATATGGAATCTAAAAGAGAGAGAAAAGAAAGTCAAATACAAAAAAATGGTGATTACCAGAGACGCAGGAGGAGAGGAGGAAATGGGTGATGTAGGTCCCAGGATACAAACTGCAGATATGTAGCATGAATAAGTCTAGACGTCTAATGTACAACATGAGGATCACAGTCAATAACATTGTACTGTATTGGGGATTTTTGCTAAAAGAGTAGATTTTAGGTGCTCTTCCCACATACCCAGGAGAAAAGGTAATTATGTTAAGATTATGGATGTTAATTTGCTTGAACATAGTAACCATTTCACTATTTATATGTATATCAAAATATCTTGCTGGGGAGGAGGGGATGGGTATATACATACATAATAAGTGCGATGTGCACCATCTGGGGGATGGACACGCTTGAAGCTCTGACTGGGGTGGGGGGAAGGCAATATATATAACCTAAACATTTGTACCCCCATAATATGCAAAAATAAAAAAATATTGCTGTGTACCTTAAATATATACAATAAATTTTTTTTAATTTTTAAAAAAAGAACCTGGACTGAAAAAGATTTGCTCTAAAGAAAACAATAAAATTTTTTTAATTTTAAAAAAAAAGAACCTAGACTGGAAAAGATTTGCTCTAAAGCTGAGAATTGAATATTGAAAAACATTTCACTGAGTTACATTGTACATTGTAGTTATTTAAGGGAATACCTTTGTCCTTAGAGTATATACACTGAAATAATAAAGGGGTAAAAAAGGCATCATGACTTCTGCAACTTCTAAATGATTCAGGAAAAAAAATTATATTCATATACAGACAGATATTAAGCATATTTCTAAAATATTAACAATTGGTGAATCTAGGATATATAGAGCTTTTGGACTATTCTTACAGTTTTTCTAAACTGGAAATTATTTCAAATAAAAAGTCAAAAAAAGGAAATCCCCATTATAAAAAGGAGTTCAGGCTGGGCACAGTGGCTCATGCCTGAAATCCCAGCACTTGGGAAAGCTGAGGCAGGAGATCTCTGGAAGCCAGGGGTCCGAGACTAGCCTGGGCAACACAGCAAAAAGCATAAGAAAAATTAGTCCACACTTGTAGTCCCAGCTACTTGGGAGGCTGAGGTGGGAGGCTCTCTTGAGCCCAGAAGTTTGAGGCTGCAGTGAGCTATGATCACACCACTGCACTCCAGCCTAGGGGACAGAGTGACATCTATCTTTGAAAATAAATAAATAAATTTTAAAAAGGAGTTCATATTATTCTGTATTCCTATTGGTTTTCAAATGTTTAAAAGAAAAGTCTTATCTTCATTAGTAAATTTAGAATTTTCACCCAAAAAATTCTCTTCATGCAACAATTCATGAAAAAAAATATAAGATTATACATTAAAAATAATGTTCTTACTGAGATGGACAGATACAACATATTACTAAATAAAAACAGCATGTAGAGTATGAACTTTTATTTGGAAAAGCACATGAATATCCTACATGTAGTGGATGCCTTTTCAGCCTTCACCCATCTGCACCCAGATACTCAAAGTAAACAGCAAAAATATTTAAAATACATATATATCCTACATGTATAGAAAGATGTACATAAAAGTGACCTCTGAGTGAGAGAAGTTGTATTTTAAAAAATATTTTACCCTTTATGATTTTCCATTAAGAAATGCATTGTTTTTATAGCAAAAAATAGTTTTAGTTTTAATTTTCAAAAGGCTCATATGCACTTCTCATTAGGTACTAAATATTAACAACCCCAGTGGTGTGTTGAATAGATAACAAACTAATTCAGGAAATGATGCAAAGATAAACATTGATGAAATATTCAAATGCCATACTCTCATAGCCCAAAAGACTGAGAAAGAAAACTCATTTTTATCTTTACGAGTTTTCCAATTCATAAACTTAATTGTAGCTTCTATTTAAATTAAATAATAAACTTCTGATAGCAACAACAAAATTATCTTTGGGATAACCAACTACTTTTATTTCTACGTGGCCAAAACAGAGTAATTCCACAGAGGAAAATTCATGGAATCACAGAATTGGAAGGAGCTAGGAAATAATGTAGTCGTGCTTTTTATGCCAAAAGACCGTCTCCCCCTTTCCTGACCACGATCAACCAGCATCCACTTGAATACTCTCAGTAACAAAGAATTATCAAGCTCATAAAGCTACCAGTATCTAACAGGAACCATTAATTGTAAGATACTAGGGCCTTACACTGAGTTAAAAAATCTGTCTTCCAGTAACTTCCACTTACTGGTCCCGGTTCTGTATTCCTGAGTTCAAAGTGTAAATGGAACCCCTCTTTTGTATGACAGCACTCAGAACTTCAAATCAGCTCTCTAATGTTTTCCTCTAAACAAGTGTGACTTAATGGGCCTTGTTGACTTCTGAGCTAAGGGCAATCATTCATCACTAGCACGGTGGTGCTGTATCCTGCTAGCAGCCTGAAATAAGCCCCTAAAAGCCCCTCAAAGATACATGCTTACTTCTGAGTCATGCTGACTTTGGCTATGCACCGACAAGAATCTGCAGATAGCGCTAAAGAAAATGCTCAGCTGCAAGCTGAGCAACTGTAGTTTTGTTCACCCGTCCCTCGTGGCGGCTCTGTATATGGTTGACATTCACACAGCATTTTAGTTCCATGCAGTACGACTACTTAGAAAATCAACAAAGTGCATTTCACTGTCACCACCATTAGCCAGGTTCATAGGTCGCTGCAGAGCCACACTAATCAATAGGCTTTTAGATGCAACAGAAAATAAGCCATGGGAGGGCATTGGTTGGGCCTACCGGCATTAATTTCTGCTTTCATTTCCTTTAGGCTCTGGTTCATCTGCAGCTCCAGCTTGGTGATGCGCCCGTGTATCTTCTCCTCGTCCTGCTTTGTCCTCGGCCCATCACCAGGCTTCCTTTGACCCTCTTCTATTTTGTCCAGTCTGGCTGACATGTGGCTGAGCTTCTTCTCCATGTCCCTTTCACTGGCTCCCTGAGATGCACGATAAGAAGTGGACTTGATTACTCGAAAAAGAAAGTCATGCACAGTGTGTGCATCAGCCATAATAAATAACATCACTTAACAACAACCTGCGGGGAACAGAATGGCAATGGCTGCTTGTTGCTCAGCCCAATATCCGTTCTCCATTTCTTCCTTAACAAATCCCCAGTTTGCAGCTGGGTACAAGGTCATCCAGAATAAAGACTACATTTTCCACTGTATCCTGAATTTGGTGTGGCCATGTGATTATGTTCTAGCCAAGGAGATGGAAGCACAGGTATGTGGCAGCTTCCAGGAAAAGTTAAAAGATAGCTAATATCCTTACTCCTTCCTTCCTTCCTTCTGTCCCTGGAATTCAGACATAATGGCTGGAATTCTGCCAGCCATTTGAATTATGAGGACGTGGGTTACTCTCTAGGACTGGCAAAAAGTTAAGCTAGAAGGATCCTGGGTCACTGAGGACTGACGAGCCATTGTATCAGTCTTTTTTTTTTTTTTTGAGACAGAGTCTCACTCTGTTGCCTGGGCTACAGTGTTGTGGCATCAGCCTAGCTCACAGCAACCTCAAACTCCTGGGCTCAAGCAATCCTACTGTCTCAGCCTCCTGAGTAGTTGGGACTACAGGCATGCACCACCATGCCCAGATAATTTTTTCTATATATTTTTAGTTGGTCAATTAATTTCTTTCTATTTTTAGTAGAGATGGGGTCTCGCTCTTGCTCAGGCTGGTTTCAAACTCCTGACCTTGAGCGATCCTCCCACCTTGGCCTCCCAGAGTGCTAGGATTACAGGCTGTATCAGTTTTATATTGCCTATACCCAGACTTCTTTTATGTGAAATATAAATAAGCTTCTGTTTTAATAAAGCCACCACTATTCTGGGGTTTACTGTTAGTTATTAAACCAATCCACATGTAAAAGTAAACAATGATCCAAAGACCCAGACTTCTTAGTACAAACGTGTTAGTAGGAATCTAAGTAAATGAATCAGTAGATTTGGTGAAAATAGGGGGGAAATATTTTAAAAATACATTTGAAACATTAAAATATTTGGAATATTATGTATTTTCTTTGCTTTCCTTTCCACCATGCTTGGTTTTTAGGGATTCTGTGTAGCAGGTGAGCTTTGGAGGCCAGGGCTACGAACAGCAAGCTGTCGGTGGGATACAGCAAGACAAAGCTCTCCTGACTCTCTGCTCAGTGCACAGGGTGCAACTCCACAGCCCTGCATCTGGAGAGAGCAGAGTCAGACTGCAAACCAGTCACTTCGCCATCAATCATCAAAGTCCAACAGGAGGAAGTAGTGCAAGAAAAGAGAAGGGAAAGGGAAACGGTCCCACTAAATAACCAAAACCCACAAAAATGTGCTTGTAAAGTACTGGTTTGAGCATCTACTGATTTTGAAGACTAAATAAGCAAGACTTTTTTGATACGGTTTTTGAGCAGTTCTGCAAACCTTAATTCTGAGACAGACTGGAGTAAACGGAGAAGGAAGATGAAAAAGAAAATAGTAGATTTTGTTTACATGTTGCGCTGTGCTACCACACACGGCTGCTATGGTGGAATGGTGGGGTCTGGAGGGAGAAATCTATTCAGCACTAGTGAAAAGCAAAACCAGATCAGGAAATTAAAACAAACCAGGATGGAGTTGGTAACTGTTAGTTTTGTTTGTTTGTTTAATCAAAATGGTCCCTAGACTTTTTTTTTTTTTTTTTGAGACAGAGTCTTACTTTGTTGCCCAGGCTAGAGTGAGTGCCATGGCGTCAGCCTAGCTCACAGCAACCTCAAACTCCTGGGCTCAAGCAATCCTGCTGACTCAGCCTCCCGAGTAACTGGGACTACAGGCATATGCCACCATGCCCGGCTAATTTTTTCTATATATATTAGTTGGCCAATTAATTTGTTTCTATTTATAGTAGAGACGGGGTCTCGCTCTTGCTCAGGCTGGTTTCAAACTCCTGACCTCAAGCAATCCACCTGCCTCGGCCTCCCAGAGTGCTAGGATTACAGGCGTGAGCCACCGCGCCCGGCCAGTCCCTAGACTTTAAACAACTGTTAGTTTTATTTAGAAATGGAGATGGACAATTTGGATCATTAAGATCTTGACTTAAATTCATCTTACCTAAAAGTACTGAAATTTTCTACTTGGTCTTTGTTAATCAAAACAGGTCAACATGCTTCTTCTCATTAAGAAGAACACAAAGAATCAATAATGAACTATGCAAATAGATTCTAAGGCAAGAAACAATTGAACAGCTTTAGGTGGTGCCAACTAAACCAGAGATGAGTTACCAGGTATTATTCAAACACTGTAGGCCCCCACTGAGTAACCTTACCAAATTATTGCTAAACAATACCTACACTATTTTCCTTAACAACCAAGGAAAGCTGATCAATTTTCTGTAAAAGTTCTTTTTCTATCCGCTCTTGTTCTTGTTGCAACCAACTTCGTGCCGATAAAATCTGGTTACTTAGTTCCTCAACTGTACCTTTAAACCTAAAAAAAAGAAAATTAGCAAGTTAGATGTAGAACAATTTCCTAATGACATCAAACAACCTCAATTTCCAACTATCAGATTTCTGGTAAATATGCCAGCATTAAACTCAGCTCGGTCAGAATTACATGCTTGCCTTTCCTTAGTACTGCCTTAGTGCTGAGCTGGGAAGCGGAAAGGCAGGAGGACACAACAGAAAAGCACCTGATGATGACTCCTAGCCATGAGGAGTAGGCAGTATGGGCGCTGAGGTGACACACGGTGACACAGAGCTGTGCCAGGTGCTACCTCTACAGTTCCGGGGGGCCACAAGTGTCTCCCATCTCCTCTTCGAGGTCCCCCTCATTCCCCGCCTCTTCTTCCCTGTCCCTTCTGTCTCCCAGGACTGGAGCCTGGCTCCCTTTCCCACTAATGCTCCCCAAATTGCTCTTGCCCCATATGGATATTTTCTAATTTAAGTCAAAAGGAAAATCGAAAGGAAAAGAAAACACCTCCCAACCTTCTAGTCCTCTAGTCCTGTAGTCCTTTCCAAATTCCTTTTATTAACAGTAGCTGCCCATAAATGCTACCTCTCCTTAATTACTTTTTTTCTAATTTTCATTATGATATGCAATAAAAGCACAGAAGAATATGTCATGTGATTTAATTCATAATAACATGAACACCCATTGTAGTAGAGCCACTACTTGTCCTGCAATATCTGTTCTCCTC
This sequence comes from Mirza zaza, assembly GCA_008750895.1. Lineage (NCBI taxonomy): Eukaryota > Metazoa > Chordata > Mammalia > Primates > Cheirogaleidae > Mirza > Mirza zaza. Next base: position 6,219 of record VSMD01069524.1, on the reverse strand, counting down.
TTCTTCCCTATTACGTAGCCATCAAATGCCAACTAGGCACGCGGCTATCTAGCCAGAGATCACACTTCCCAGCCTCCCTTGCAGTGAGGTGTGGCCACACGAGTAAGTCGGACCGTGGGACGCACGTGGAAGTGATAAGCAAACTTTTTTTAAAAAACAATGCTGCTGCCATGGACTCTCTCTCTCTGACCCAGCAGACTGGGAAGAAGCAAGGACTGGAGCCACAGAGAAACCAAACTGAGTTGTGGGCGCTGCCCCGCCTGCTCTGGACCACTGTGCTCTCCACTGTCACATGGCAGCCACAGCACTGCAGCTAACCTGAGCCCCAACTAACACAACCACGTAACCCCCAGCCCGCTTCAGACTTTTAAGGCCCTGAGTGTGCTCCCAATCACCCTACAACCCCTAGACGTAACCATTAACTGGAATTTACTATTCTTTATCAGTTTATTGGTTTAGATCCTAAAACAACATATTTTTCAGCATTGTGTATGTTAAAATTTTACCTAAATGGGACAATAACACCATGTGAGTTTCTACAACCTCTTTTTTCGCTCAACACTATATCTGTGGGATTCATCCATGCTGATGAGTATAGCTGTAGCTAATTCATTTTCATTTTCATTGTTGAATGATATTCCATTTTACAAATACACAACAGTTTATCCATTCTTTTGTTGATGGATGCTTGTTTTGGTTTGTTTTTATCAATCCTTGGTATTATAAATAATGGTGTTATAAAAATATTGACACATAGCTCCTGATTCACATATGCAAGAATTTCTCTAAGGTATGAACATGTGCAACTTTTCCAGAAAACACCAGCTTGTTTTCCAGGCTAGCTGTACCACCTCACATTTTACTTGATGGTACAAAGAGGTCTTATTTTCCATATCCTTGTCAACATTTTTGCATATCTGATCTGAATTTTGGGCCTTTGGATTTTTTCTAACATTTGGAAATTATATACCATAATTTTATTCTTTTTTTTTTTTTTGAGACAGAGTCTCGCTTTGTTGCCCAGGCTAGAGTGAGTGCCGTGGCGTCAGCCTAGCTCACAGCAACCTCAAACTCCTGGGCTCAAGCAATCCTGCTGCCTCAGCCTCCCAAGTAGCTGGGACTACAGGCATGCGCCACCATGCCCGGCTAATTTTTTCTATATATATTAGTTGGCCAATTAATTTCTTTCTATTTATAGTAGAGATGGGGTCTCGCTCTTGCTCAGGCTGGTCTCGAACTCCTGAGCTCAAACGATCCGCCCACCTCGGCCTCCCAGAGATTAGGATTACAGGCGTGAGCCACCGCGCCCGGCCCGTAATTTTATTCTTTTAGAATAGAAATTTTAATAGACACATTTAATTGATCAAAGCCTAAAGTTATTCAATATCTGTAATGTGATCCTAAAAATCTCCTTAGCACACTTTAATTTATGTGTTGTTATAAATTGATATTTTGGTTCCACAGTGTTTTGACTCTGCACAAATTAGACCTTACTATTATTGTTCGTTTAGTTTTCCCATTTCATCATATTGTTGGCTCATCCTTTCTTCTTTTATCTCAGACCTTCCTTTTATATTATTTTCTTTTTACCTAAAAGCTATCTTTTAAAAATTTCTTTAGTAAACTCTGAGTTCTTATTTGCCTGAAAGATCTTTATTTTGTTACTGTGTTGTCAATCATTCTGTCTCAGCACGTGAAGGTTTTAGACCACTTTCCTCAGCCTCCGTTAACACAGCCGAGAAACCACCACTGGTCTGAGTTCTCTCTCGGCCTTAAGATCTTCTATCTGTGTTCGGTGATCTGCAGTCTGACTCTGACGTATCTAGTCTTGGTTTTATTGTTTTTTTTGTTTTTTGAGACAGAGTCTCACCCTGTTGCCCAGGCTAGAGTGAGTTGCTGTGGCGTCAGCCTAGCTCACAGCAACCTCAAATTCCTGGGCTCAAGCAATCCTCCTGCCTCAGCCTCCCGAGTAGTTGGGACTACAGGCATGCGCCACCATGTCCGGCTAATTTTTATATATATATATATATATATATATATATATTTTTTTTTTTTTTTTTTTAAGCTGGCCAATTAACTTCTTTCTATTTATAGTAGAGTAGGGTCCTCGCACTTGCTCAGGCTGGTCTCGAACTCCGGACCTCAAGCAATCCGCCCTCCTTGGCCTCCCAGAGTGCTAGGATTACAGGCAAGAGAGCCACCATGCCCGGCCTAGTCTTGGTTTTTTACTGATCCCACTAGAATGCATTTGGCTTTCCACATTCGGGATTTCTCTATCATCAGTTCTGTATAATTATCTGCCACCAGCTCTTTAGCTATTGCTTCTCCTCTGTTTTCTCTATCGTCTCCTCACAGAATTCTGATTGGGCATAGGTTGGGCCTTCTCACTCTGTCCTCTTATCTCTGCTTTCTACTGCTCCCACGAAACCCACCCCTGCACTCTGGCCACCCCCATCCAGGCACCTGAGTCCCACCGCCTCACTCTCACCGTCCGTTCCCGCCACCCGTGCCGTCTATACCCTCACCCTACCCTGTGTGTGGTAAAGCCAGTTCCTTCCTCAGCTCTCCCTCAAACCTCCCTTCCTCAGGAGGGCCCTGCAACCAGGCCTCTGTTACTCTCGTAGCACGGCTCTATTAGTTTCCTGTGGCTGCTCTGAGAAATTACCACAAACTTGGGGGCATAAAGCAACACCAATTTATTCTCTCACAGTTCTGGAAGCTAGAAGTCCAGGATAGGTGTCACTGGGGAAAAGTCAAGGTGTCTGCAGGGGTGGTTCCTTCTGGGAGCTCTGAGGGGAGAATCGTTTCCTTGCCTTTTGCAGCTTCTAGTGGCCACCTGTGCTCCTGTAACCCCTCCCTCTATCTCCAAAGTGTGTCACTCCAGTCTCCTCCCACTGTCACATGGCCTCCTCTCTGGACTCTGACTATCCTGCCTCCCTCTAATGAGTACTCAGGCTCACTCAGTTAACCCAGGATAACCTACCCTTTTTTTTTTTTTTTTGAGCAGAGTCTTGCTCTGTCACCCAGGCTAGAGTGAGTGCCGTGGCATCAGCCAGGCTCACAGCAACCTCAAACTCCTAGGCTCAAGCAATCCTCCTGCCTCAGCCTCCCGAGTAGCTGGGACTACAGGCGTGCACCACCACGCCTAGCTAATTTTCTTTTCTTTCTATTGTTAGTTGTCCATCGAATTTATTTTTATTTTTTAGTAGAGATGGGGGTCTCACTCTTGTTCAGGCTGGTCTCAAACTCCTGAGCTCAGGAGAGCCTCCAGCCTCGACCTCCCAGAGTGCTAGGATTACAGGTGTGAGCCACCGCACCTGGCCTATAACCTATCTATTTCCCTAAAGTAACCACATCTACAGAGTCCCTTTTGCCACATAAGGTTACATATTCGCCAGTTCCAGGGATCAGGACACAGAGATATCTGGTGGGCCTTTATTCAGCTTACCACAACAACATGCCTTTTCTTCAAAGCCCTGTCACCACTAGTAAGAATACAGCATATGCTTATTTAAGTCATCGGTTGATTAATGGTCGTCAGCTCCATAGACTGTCAACCCCACAACGATAAGAATGGAATCCTGTTTTTGTGCATTCCTTGTTCCTCAGCTCCCTGGTCAGTACTCAATAAGCATTTTTCGAATGAACACATGGATTATTATCCAATCCCTAAAAACAATAATTATGAAGGAAATGTGGCAACATGCTATGTGGAAACTTGTCCTTTTAACTTCCATTATCGTTTTCACTTTGTACAAGAAACAAAAACCAAGAGGAAAAAAATATATATAATATTGCATAAACTCATAAAGAACTTCAACCAAAAAAAATTTTTTTATAAATTGATTACTTACTTAGTGTCCAAAAGCTGAAGCTGGTGGTTACTGTCTCTGTGGGACATCTTCAGTTTGGTGCTCTGCTCCGATATCGACAAGTCCACTCTGTTCAGAAGCTGAGAAATCTGAAAAAGAAACCTTGCTTGTAAATATCACCTTTAACCTCTTCAGATGTAAATTCAGAAGACATATAGTAAGCCATATTCTAGTCAACGGCATTAAGATTCAATCAAATTTAGTAAATTCATTTAGGAGTGCACCTCATCTTTCCACCTCCCTTTTTTTTTCTTACACACCTGTCAAAAATAAAGACCAGTAGCACTGCCAAAATATTCATCATGCACCAGCCCTTAACTTTACAGTTCCCTGATGAGCAAGTCCAACTCCTGCCCAGGGCCACCACTTCTACTGGCTGGCATGAAATACAGTCAACTTCACCTTGGGATTTCTAGATCAGTGTGGCTGCTAGTCACAGAAAATGAAATTTTTATTGTTTACAAAATTCATTAAGGTCCCAGGTTTACCACTGTATCAAGTCAGTTCACCAGTAAATATAACTTGTTGACTATATCCCTTCCGCTCCCTTCTCCCACTACCTACCCATTTCCCTTGTCTTTTTTTTTTTTTTTTGAGACACAGTCTCACTCTGCTGCCAGGGCTAGAGTGGCGTGGCATCAGCCTAGCTCACACCAACCTCAAACTCTTGGGCTCAAGCAATCCTCCTGCCTCAGCCTCCCAAGTGGCTAGGACTACAGGCATGCACCACCATGTCTGGCTAATTTTTTCTATTTAATTTTAGTTGTCCAGCTAATATCCTTCTATTTTTAGTATTGATGTGGTCTCACTCTTGCTCAGGCTGGTCTCAAACTCCTAAGCTCAAACGATCCACCCGCCTCGGCCTCCTAGAGTGCTAGGATTATGGGCATGAGCCACCTCGCCCAGCCTCCCTTGTCTTTTTACTAAAGTTTAATGTTAAACTAGGCCTTTGTGAAATGTCTGCATTATCTGCAAAATTTATGATGTTTAATGTTCCTTACTTAAAGATTCATGGTATTTGTCAGATCCAGAATAATGAAAAAGTATGTCTCTTTTGATGAATTTCTGTACCTATTTTACTTGGCTTGGCTACCTACTAGGAAGCTTAAGATTTCCTTACAATTTTCTGGTGCAATAATTCCATCCTCACTCATTCTTCAAAAAAAAAAAAAAAGTATTGAACTTGTCTTTTTATTCTTTTTTCATATTTCACATAGTAACTTCAGATTATAATTAAAGGTAGTTAGAGTTTAAATATTTTTAACACAATAAATTGGCCAGATGCCCCTATTTTACTGGAATAGCCTCTCTTTAAACAAACAAGAGCAAATATGGCAGATACTATGGGAAAAGTCTTAGAAGACAAGACTTACTATGGCAAAGTGCCCAAAAACCAAACTGTGAAATGCCAAGAGTTTTGCTTTGTGAAATTAATCTGTGAATTTCAAGGTCAAAAGCACTCAGCTCCATTAGCCTGCCTACCCTCCAGCTTTGTCCTACTTTTGTCTCACACACAGACCGTGTGAAGAGGTAGCACACACCATTGGTCCTAAATGAATACCAGAACTATTTCCTGAGTCAGAGACTGGGACAAGTGGCACGGAAAGCAATGCTTGGCCACTTACCTGTGCAAGAGATACTCTCAGAGATGGAATTTAGAATTTCTGGAATATATTAATTGTGTTAGGAAAAAGGGGAATCTTTTACAACTAGGACTATAGAGAAAAATCTTGGTGGCTTGGTTGCCAAGCTCATGAAGAGCTGTTCCAGTCAAATAGAGAAGGAAGAAGTAAAAAAAAGAGAGAGAGGCTTTTATTTGCATAAACCCATGCACACTGGGTGCCCCAGCTGGTTTCTCCTGTAAGAAATAATCAACACCATGTTATTCTTAGCTAAGAATAAATTAACCCTCTTTTAAAAGCTACCTGAAACAGGTCATACCTGTCCCTCTGCATCTTTGATTTTTGTTTCCAGGATAAGTTTGGCAGCTTGCTGTTCTTTGTTCAAGTGCTGGAGCCCCTCGTAGGTCGTTTTGTGCTCTGCGGAGAGCCTGGCTATGCTGGCATCACATCTGGCCGGGCAGAGAACAAAGCTACTTCTTATTAAAGTTTAAAAACGTGCACGAAAGCTTCTCTACATACTATAAAATGCAAAACCCCACTCAAAGAAGCTGCGCTATCCATCATCCTTTTGAATGGAGGTTCAAATAGATTCAGAGAGCTGCCCTCATTATGGTTTTTAAGCTAAACCACTTAATGAGGATAGAGACGTAACCGCCAAGAAGCAAAGTCTTTACAAAGCTCGTGAGTACGACACTGGATATCCGGTGACAGCTCGATTACAAAGA
>VSMD01069522.1:0-42357 GCA_008750895.1 Mirza zaza | reverse complement strand
TCAAGTGATCCTCCTGCCTTGGCCTCCCAGAGTGCTAGGATTATAGGCGTGAGCCACCGCACCTGGTCCTGAAACTCTTATAGGCCCTTCTTTAACCCCAAATGGCACAGGCAGCATGCTGTGAAGAGCAGGGCCTGTTGGAGCAAAACGACATTGACTATGTTCCTCACTAGCTGTGGGACCTTGGGCAAGTGACTTCACCTCTCTGTGCTTCTGTTTGCTTATTTGTAAAATGAGGATAATAAGCTACCTCATGATGTTGTTGTGGGGAGGGGTATTAAATGTGTTTATATTTGTTCAATGCTTAAAGCACTGCCTGACACACCACAGTTAGCCCTTGTATTAATACATTTTGCTAAATATTTAAAATTATTGAAAACATAGTTCTATACCAGGTGAGGAGTCAATTCTGCTTTCCCCCCAAACACATACACATGCCCATTTCCCTTAATTCTCAGCCACATGGTACTATGAAGGGGAAACCCTCACTCTGTGAATTATGCCATGTTATTTTGGAGGCAAGGAAATTGATCAGGAAGGGTTCAATCTTCCAAGAAATCCCCTTAGTTCTGTGCTGTTTTCTTTTTTTTTTCTTCTGAGACCAAGTCTCCCTCTGTTACCTGGGCTAGAGTGCCGTGGCATCAGCCTAGCTCACAGCAACCTCAAACTCCTGGGCTCAAGCGATCCTCCTGCCTCAGCCTCCCAAGTAGCTGGGATAACAGGCATGCACCACCATGCCTGGCTAATTTTTTTTTCTATATATTTTTAGTTGGCCAATTAATTTATTTCTATTTTTAGTAGAGATGGGTTCTCGCTCTTGCTCGGGCTGGTTTCGAACTCCTGACCTTGAGGGATCCGCCAACGTTGGCCTCCCAGAGTGCTAGGATTACAGGCATGAGCCACCATGCCGGTCCGGCCAGTGCTGTTTTCTTTAATAAATCAGAAACAATTTTCCCTCTTCCCTCCCCCTCCCTCTCTCCCTCCTTCTCCTCTCCTGCCCTCACTATCCAAGGCTGCCGTTCACCGACCAGGATTGCACGTGGACACTATGAAGGTATTAGTGAACTATCACTCCGAACTGTAGTATGAATATGAGGAAGGATAGGCTCTGGAACAGCTAAAATCTCCTGTAGGTCTATAGGATGATCATCTTATACTCCTAAGGGAATCCAAGTTCTCTGGGCAGATGAGTGCAGTAGAGTGACTCAGAAATCACTGAGACGAAAGGATCCTCCCAGCCGTAGGCAGAGTCATTGTGGTTCTGTGCTTGAGCCCTGTCGTCCGTCAGGATGTAATTCTAAATATCTAAGAAACAACACCCTTCAGTTTTTATGCAGTCCGAAACCTTTCATGAAGAGTCGACCCATGGAGTTGACCTCACTTTTGGTCTAATCGCTGTTATGGCAGAACAAGCAACATGTTCCTGATCAGATGTTTTTCAGGCCTGTGTTGGAGACTGTCCCTGGTGGTAGAGGGTAAAAAAAAAAAAAAAATGACCACAAATGCTTCCTGTTGTTGTATCCATGCTGTTGGGCTGCCTTGCAATTTGCTTTGGTCCATGGGACAATAGCACATATAATGCAAACAGAGGCTGGGAAAGCACGTTGTGCTCTGGGACTTGTCCTGCTGTTGCCCTTGGAACTCTGTGTCCGCCACCACGTGGGTAGGTCCGAGCAGGCCTGCTAGGCAATGAGAGACCCATGATCCTTCTTTGCCCCAGCTGATCGATAAGCCTGCCGATTGCCAGAAAAGTGAGTGAAGCCACTGAACCAGTCAGTCCGCAGACAACTCCACCACGGACTGCATGCACACGAGCACATCCAACCGCCATCAGCTGAGCCTGGGCCAATGCAGAAAGACGGCCCAGAACAGTCCTTGTGTAAATAAACAGTTGTTCCGGGCTACTAAATTCTGGGGTTGTTTTGCAACAGAAGCCGATCCAAAAAACTCTTCAAAGCTGTTTGCAGTCTGTTAAGCAAAGGTGCCTTAAGAAGGGACTACGCCTAAGTGGACACATAGGAATGACGTTTATTGGGTATTTATTGGGCAGGGGGAGAGGTGGGGGAGGGTATAAACATACATAATGAGTGAGATGTGCACCGTCTGGGGGATGGTCACGCCTGAAGCTCAGACTTGTGGGGGTTTAGGGGGGCAAGGGCATTATTAGAAACCTTAAAATTTGTAGTCCCATAATATGCTGAAATAAAATAAAAGATAAAGAAGGGACTACAGTGGCCCCCGAGCTGTCCGCGTTATCAGCCCCAGCCACCTTGCAGGGCTCGTTCCGTGAAGGACAGATGCAGCTTACAGAGAACTGATCTGGGCTTTGGCACGTGACACAACTCACTTTTGGCCGTCCTGTTGAGGTGGCAGTAAGGGTGGCCGTTGTGTTAACGTAGCGTGTACTCGAGGGAAAATGGCAGCGACGTTGGAAGAGGAGGCTGAGGCAGGGCACTCCGCAGTGTGCTCCTTCCGGGGCGTGGGAGCCCCACGCGGGGCAGAGCCTGACTCAGGACCTGAGTGAGGACGGAAAGGAAGGCCTGTCCTCCTGCTGCCGCCGCCGCAAACCGCAGAGCTGCTCTCTGGGGGCAGTGGGCGCGGGCTCCAGGGGGGCGAGGTTGGTGCTTCCCCCAATCAGGCCGAGAGCGAAAACAGGAAACAAGAGAGGTTTCCGAGACCTCCCTGGCGACGTCCTGAGAAGAACGGTGGTTCGGCGCGGCGGTGACGGGGGGGAGAGGAGGGCGCGCCTCACAATAACTTTTATGTCTGACTTCGAATTTCCCTGAGAGAGGATTGTGCGGTCGATTTGTTGGGGTGACAGATACTCCTCTGGAGGAGGGCAGCGATGGCTAGGGACAAGCTTCCACCAGGAAGTCAGTCAGAGAAGGCGCAGGCTGCGACGGCAAGGTCACGTGAGCAGAATGTGGGCCTCGCGGCGGAAGGGGCCGAGTGCCCCGCCCAGCCCCGGGGAGGAAGTGAGGGCGCCCCTCCCCAGCCCAGGGGCAGGATGTGAGCAGGTGGGGTGAGCAGTGCCAGAGCCCACAGGAAGTCTTCGGTGACACGGGGTCCCGCCTTTGTGTGTAACGGCTGGGAGGAAGCAGGCTTGCTGCCACAGCGAACAATTCCCGAATTTCAGGGGCTTTAAACAGAAAGCTTTATTTCTTGGCCCGGCGCGGTGGCTCACGCTTGTGACCCTAGCACTCTGGGAGGCTGAGGTGAGCGGTTAGCTCAAGGTCAGGAGTTCGAGACCAGCCTGAGCAAGAGCCAGACCCCCGTCTCTACTAAAAATAGAAAGAAATTAATCGGCCAACTAAAAATATATAGAGAAAAAATTAGCCGGGCATGGTGGCGCATGCCCGTAGTCCCAGCTACTCGGGAGGCTGAGGCAGCAGGATTACCTGAGCCCAGGAGTCTGAGGTTGCTGTGAGCTAGGCTGACGTCATGGCACTCTAGCCAGGGCAACAGAGTGAGACTCTGTCTCAAAAAAAACAAGCTTTATTTCTTGTTAACACTATTAACACTACACACCCATCTTGGGTTAGCGGGGAACAAGAGTGGGATCTGCTCTAGGACCCACACAGAAGGAGCCTCTGCTTTGGGGGGAGGAACATGACCGCCCCATGCCGGCTTTCTAGAACTTCACGTGTTACTGCCAAAAGCAAATCACAGTAAGGGAAGTATAAAAGGAAGAGGGAAGAACAATTTCACTACATGCCTGGAAGGAGAAGAATCAGAATCATCGGTGAAACATACAAATGACTACACCACACTGGGACTACAGAAATTTCCAGCAGGACATATACACTCCTGTGTGCCCATTTTATTTGGGTTTCTTGTGAATACCAATCAAGGTTTTCAGCTGATCAGCACAGGAAGAAGAGCCTCGTGTGGCAAAGGTGGATATAGAAGCACAGGCAGAGGGAGTCAGGAGGGTGTAAGGACAGGAGGATGCAATGTAGAGGCCATGGCCTTGCCTAGAGCAGTTCAGGCCAAGTTTATGTGTAGCACCAACAAACAAGACAGCCCAAATGTTTATCAATAGGAGAATCAATACGATGTGCTTACAAACAGTGAGATTTAATCATTCACTAATTCCCCAAGTGTTCATAGAGCATCTACTCTGTGCCCAGCACTGTTTTAGGCACTGGGGATACATACATCTCTGACCCTTAAAAAGCCATTATAAAGAATGAGGTGTGTTTATGTTACTGATGTGGAAAAATATCTAAAATGTATAAAATTTAAAAAGCATGTTGCCGAACAGCATGGATCATAGGATCCCATTTGCCTACCCATTTATAGATACTGCATACATACATACACATACTCTCATAGTGATTATCTCATGGTGATTATCATAGTATTTAGGGGGCGGTGAAAGAGAAGGCAAAGGATTTATTTGACACTCTATACTCTTATGTACTATTTGTAACCTGAGCATGTTTTTATATGTAACATATAGATTAATATGACAATCTTTATTTTTATCTTTATAATAATAGAAAACACTAGCATAAAATAATTTTAAGGACCAATAAAAATTATATTTGGCTGCTCAAGAAAAGGAAAGACGGTTGGGGGGTAGGCAGTATCTGGAGCAGGGCGTCAGGATGGGGAGTACATTGGCTACAGTGGATGGGAGAGAAGAGACAGAGGAGACTGGGATGGGAGAATTAGGCACGTTTTTTCCTGACAAGGCCACAGGGGGTGAGATTCAGGGCTCACTGGATGACGTGACCTCAGATAGGATGATGGACATCTCCATTTTATGGCAGGTGGAGAAAAGGAAGAGTGAGTGTAGATGCCGTTTGGTTGTCTACGGCCTCCTCTTTGATGGCTTCTGTTTTCCCACTGAGGCAGGAGGTGGGAGCACCCCCCAGAGAGAGGGGAAAGGCAGGCAAGAAAGGTAGAGAAGGGTTGAAAACGTTGCAGGAAGGGCAAGAGTGACCTTGCTAAAGGGAGTTAGAATTTCCAGAGAGGCAGAATTGAGGGCTTTGGTGAATTCAGAGTGGTACCAATCTACTTGGAATTTTAGGGTTTTTTTTTTCTTCTTCCAGAGCTCTGTTAGCATAGAACAGGAGATCTTTGATTCATTTAGGGTTCAGATTCTGTTAGACGGACCCGATGAAGGAACAAAAGGAACAAAGAAGTTTACAACATTGATAAAAGGTTGAAATGTTGTTGCACCATTGCCTTTCAGTTGGGGAGGGAAGAAAAGAAATGACAAAAGAGGGGCTGGTGGACGGTGACGTTGAATGGAAAGTGTTTGGTGGCAGGGGATTATTCAGAGTGAACAGACTCTAAAGACAAAGGCTGGGTCGGGGAATGGGGTGTCTCAGTATTTCACCCTCCAGGTGGAACAGTCCTAGGTGACGACGAAGTCTGCAGTGGCCATTGGAGTGGGGAGGGGAAGTGAGGGGGGGGGGGGAATTTCACTGGGGCTGTGGAGCTGAAAGGAACTAAAAGGCCAGGCCCTGGCTGGGGTCATTTCCTGACCGCATGTCTCCCAGTTAGGAGCAGGGATGAGGACAGAGTGATGACAGGGAAGGGGAGGTTATTCGCCAGGGCATAATCCAGTTGTTTCTGAGTCCCATGGTCATATTGCTATTTATTGCTATCCAAATCCCTGTGTAGTGTCTAATAATGAGATCCCTGGCCCTCTGGAGATCAGAACTCCTGCCTTAGCTCCTGCCTCCTGGGACCTTAAATTCCATCACTGGCCCGATTGATCAGTGTTCCCTGAAAGAGGAGGGCTCAGATATTTTGCTGTAAATCTCCGTTTCCTTTATCATGCCACTTGCCAGGTCTAGTTCATGGTCACTGTCTATTCGCTGCCCCTGTAAACTGTGGTACCAAGAGAGGATCCAGCCTACCCCCTCTCGGAGCTAACAGCCCTTGAGGGCTAATTAGCAGAGGTTCTGCTGGAGATATTTTCTCTCTCACACAAACACTGCTTTTCACAGCCCTCTCAACCCTCCTTGTTATTGTCTACCCCCCAGGGCCACCCCGTTCCAAACTGCAGAATTTGTATTACAGTGTAATCTAAGGTAATTATGGAGGTTTCTCAAAAAACGAAAAATAGAATTACTATATGATCTAGTAATCCTACTACTAGGTATTTATCCAAAGGATAAGAAACCAGTATATCTAAAAGATACTTGCACCTCCATGTTTATTACAGCCAATAACCAAGGTAGGGAATCAAACTACGTGTCCATCAGTGAATTAATGTGTAAAGAAAATGTGGTACACACACACAATGGAATACTATACAGCCATAAAAAAGAATACAATTCTGGCATTTGCCACAACATGTCTATAACTGGAAGTCATCATGTTAAGTGGAATAAGCCAGGCACAGAAAGACGACTATGGCATGTTCTTCTTCATATGTGAGCTAAATATGAGCTAAAAAGGCTGATCTCTCCTGAGCTCAGGATGACACACTTGAGTGTGGTCATAGACACAGAAACAATCTGAGGAAGGAATCTGGGTGAGGCAACACTGACCACATTCACACATCCACTAAGTAGGAGGTGAGATTACCCAAGACTGGGTTGGGTAAGAGGAACAGAGTCATGGCTTAACTACAGCAAGAGATGATGGGAAGTAACTTAGGGAATATACACACTCAAGAAAAATGCATAACCTTTGTCTTGGAAAACAAACTACAGGGGAAAAAAAAAAAAAGATTAAGAAAAAAACAGGATTTGTATTACAATCCCAGAACAAAAATTGGCCAAATGCTTTCATTTTTGCTGCCTGGTGTCTGTCTCCATAAAAGCTGTTTTCTTCTTACCCGTTCCTTCTTTCCTCTTTCATTGGCTGCAACCTTTTCTTAGAAGGGTTGGTGTGATAGAGTCAGGGCTGAGGAAAGACTATGCCCATGGGGTTCTGGGCGACTCTTCCTCTTGTTGCCTTCCTTGGCACTGCTTTCCTGTCTTAGACACTGACTCATAACCACCAGGGCTGATTTTCCTCATGGGTGGCCAGTGCTGATCTTGTGGACTTTGGCAGAGTGCTGCTCTGGTCACATGTCCCACAGTTCCCATTCTTCTAGAAGTTCCTGTTCCATACAGTTGCCAATCAATTACCCCTCCACTGAGATCCACAGTTCTCTCCACTCCAAGTAGATGAACATTTCCCCATGAAGTGTCATATCTTTAAAGTCCAATTTAGAGAATTCAACCTCAGGCAATCATATCTCTTTTCATCCCTAAAAGGTCACCTTGCTTTTTGCAAAGACCTAGCCCCTTCTGTCTATCAACAAATTCCCCTAGAGGATGAATCTGACTGAGGGATACTTGTGTTAAATCACTCTGTTGGACAACTTGAGCTTTCCTCATGCTTTGCGATCCATGTTAAGGGCAGCCTTCCACTTTTTATTTAGGTTTTAAACGTAGGCATCCAGGTACCTCAGGAGGTCAAGATGCTGTCCTCCCAGAGCTTGAATTAACATTTGACCATAATTTGGCCAATTTATTCTCAGTTTCCATCAATCTCCGTTGGCATTTATCCAAAGGGACTAACTGTCCCGTCTTGATGTCCCTGAATTCCCCCCAAAATATCTAAGTCAGATCCCACTACAACTCCTGATACAAAAGATACTTATGCAATAATCAAACTCTAATGGGAAATGGATGTTAACTAGGTATAAATTAAGCCCTTAAATTTAATCCCTTAAATTTCAATGGTGTAACACAGTAGAAGTTTCTTTTTTTTCTTTTATTTATTTATTGATTTTTGAGACAGAGTCTCGCTCTGTTGCCCTGGGTAGAGTGTAGTGGCATCATCATAACTCCCTGCAAGCTTAAACTCCTGGACTGAAGTGGTCCTCCTGCCTGACCTTCTGGAATAGCTGGGACTACAGGCATGCACCACTATGCGCAGCTAATTTTTTAAAAAAATTTTTTTCATAGAGAGAGGGTTTTGCTATGTTGTTCAGGCTGGTCTCAAACTCTAGGGCTCAAGTCATCCTCCCACCTCAGCCTCCCAAAGTGCTGGGATTGCAGCCATGAGCCACCACACCTGGCCTCTTTTTTCCTTTTGGAAAGTCTAAAAGGGTTGTTCTTTGTCAGCTTTCCTCTAGGCGGTGATGTGGGGACTCACGATGCTGCTCTTAGATATCCATCCTTTTCAGCATGTGGCTTCCAAAGTCACCACATTTATCTGCAGCAAGCTGTCAGAAGAGGAAAGAGAGCATGCAAAGAAGATAGACCCATGTCTTAACCACCTCTCCCTGGAAGAAGCACACCTCACCTATGTTCCCATTCCCTGGCCTTTGAAGCTGTTAGCACAGCTACTCCATGGCTAACACTGCTTTCTAAGGAAGGGGATCACAGGTATTTGGTGGGCAGCTAGCTACTGTTGGCATACATCGAGTGAGTCAGATTTTCATGACTTTGGATCTTTCTCAAGTGCAGGGTACACAGACATAGGTACAATACCAGGGGTGATACAGTTAGGAAATGGCAGGGCAGATATGGCAGAGGGTGGGCAGAACTGCCTATTTGACATCTCTATCTGGGAAATCTCACAGGCACGTCAAATTTAATGTGTCACAAAAGGAATCCTTTACCTACTCTGCCTGCAACACCCAGCCTATGGCCACCGACTCTCTTCTCCCTAACCATGACCATGTAAATAAAGAAAACCATCTCACCCGGGCCCAGGTGAAAATCCTAGGGATTATCCTTGATTTCTTCCCTTCTGGGTTCTCCATTTAATCTATCCTCAAATTCTGTTGCTTCCACCTCTAAAATATATTTAAAATATTTTCACTTCTATCTCTTCTGCCATTTCTCTAGTCCAAGCCACTGTGATATCTGATTCATAGCCACAGTGGCCTCTTAATGGTTCTCCCTGCTTCTACTCTTGCTTTCTTTGATTCATTTTCTACAAAGCATAGCAAAAGATCTTTTTAAAATGTAAATTTCATCATATTAGCCTGCTGCTTAATCTCCCAATATTAACTTTCCATTGCAGAACAAATTCTAAACACCATAACGTGGGCAGTGAGATTTTGTAAGATCAGAATCCTGTCCACCCCTCCAACTTCATCCAGAACCACTCCCTTGCTTGCTCTTGCTATACTGGCTTTTCTTGTCCTGAAAAACACCCAGCACTTTCCTATCTCAGGCCCTACACACATGCTACTCCTCTCGCTTCATAGTTATTTTCCTCTCCCTTACCTGGATATTTCCTACTCCTCTCTCACACCTTAGCTTAAATGCCACTTCCTCAGAGAGCACTTCCATGACAAGCCCAGCCCCCCAATCTAAAGTGAGTCTCCGTCATCCTCTCTCGGAAGCCTCCATAGATCACCATTTGTAATTTGTTGTTTATTTATACATTTACTTGTTTAATATGGCCCTTCTGTTAGACTATAAATTTCATGAAGGCAGAGATCACGTCTCTTTTCTTTCTGAGCCGTATACGTAGCCCAATACCTGGTACCTAGTGGGTGCCCAAAAAATATGTTACAAAAAAAAAAAAAATGAACGTGCAGATTACAGGGAACTGTTGAAAAACATGGACTTGGGGTTAAACTGGAAATTGTGTAACTGGAACAAAAAAATTGAGACACCAGAGATCCTGGTAATAGTCAAAAGTTGGTTTGGTGATGGTGGGGAAATGGCGCAACTGTGGGTAAAGACAGAAAGAAGCGGGGGAACGGCTCAAGAGAGGAATATGGAGATGGAGTTCTGGGGTTTTGAGATGCTTAGGGTTAGAGCGGACATGCTGGTGTTAAGTGCACAGCAGATGAAGATCAGCGAGCTGAGAAGTAAGAACCTGGACACCAAGGTGTCAGAAAGGCCAACTCAGTGGATGCAAATAGTCTTAACACCTGGTGGGGAGCGGTGCTTTAAAAAGGCTATTCCATAAAATAAATGATAATAGCAGGAATCTGGATAGAGAAAAAAAATGGGAGGGCAAATCCCAGTCAAAGTCATGGGGATCATGAATTTACATTCTGGAAACAAGTAAATGTAGGAAGGGCTGGATGGACGGAATGAAATTAGGTCGATGGGCCAAAAGGCACAATAGGATATCAATTTTTCATCCGCCATAAAACATGTGGGAGGGAACGGTGGGGATTTCACAGGAAAGGGCGGACAGCTGGGTTTCTGTTTTATCCGTCAGATAAGAGGCAAGACAGGCAGACGTGTTCAACAGGCCG
This sequence comes from Mirza zaza, assembly GCA_008750895.1. NCBI lineage: Eukaryota > Metazoa > Chordata > Mammalia > Primates > Cheirogaleidae > Mirza > Mirza zaza. Next base: position 32,177 of record VSMD01069522.1, on the reverse strand, counting down.
GGTGTGGGAGTGGGCCTCGCAGGTGGAAAGCAGGCCTGGAGTCACCTGGATTATTTTGAAGGGGAAGCGGGGGTGATGGTTAGGGTTGGTTTGTTTTCAGTTTTGTTTTTTTTAGGGAGTAAGAATAGATAGCGGAAATGCAACAAACTGGAGGCTTCAGGAGCAGGCTGGGAACAAAATTCAGCACAAGGGCAGAGAAGAAGGAGCTAGAGCACATCCCACAAGTTAAGGAAGTTTGCTGTGAGTGGCCAGGAAACGGCAAGTTGATTCATGAACATGTAATTTATTGCAAATAGACACTCCCTGGGAGTAGATATTCAACAGCTAAGCAGTAAATGTTCTCTGAAGCTATTTCCTTTTCTGGTGAATAGAAAATATTTTGTTTGAATTCATGTTTATGAACTCTGTGGGGTCATAGGTCATATTCTGCTTTCCTCGGGTTTCAGAGACCAGACATGAGAAATAACGCCTTTCATTCCAGCTCCGTTGTCACTGTTTGCAAAAGAGGAAGCTCTTGCCGTAATTCAACGGGCTCCATTTCCTACTCTTGAGCTTTCTGACATTTGTCATAAAGTTAGAATAACTGAATTTAGAATGACAAATATACCTGCCCTCAGTAATAACAAAAATATGAAATCCTCTGTTTTGGTAACTTGAGCTTGTTTATTGCAAGCCTAATTTCTCCTGACTTCTGTCTCCTCCTTGCAAAGGCTTACGGAAGCTTATCAGAGAGATTTAGGATTCTGTGTAGGTTTGGACAAGCTGATCTCATAAGAACATAGAACAGTAAAGACTGTTAGTGGTGGAAATCTTATGCAAATAACTTAGTAGTAGTCATTTGATATAAAAAATATAGTGGTAGAAAAGTCATCAAGCCTCTTAGCTTCAATCACTAAGCACTCTAATGACATAAACCCACTGATGAGCTACTGGGAAAGGAAAAATGAGGTAGTTTTCAATGTTAATTTGGAAGTGAGGGATAGCTTATCCGGATTTTTATAGGGCAAGTTGCAGTTCTTGAGTGGCTCCAGGTCCATACTCACTCTCACTGTATGGACACGGGAATGTCATATTTATTAATCACTTATGGTATTTTATGTTATTGAATCTTTATGGGATGAAGGCATGTGTGGGTTGGGGGAATCTCACCTAGAGTGGGGCCATTTGTGGCATCCATCACTTGGCTAAAATATGTGTTTCCAAGGCCAGAGCCCTGCAGGAGGCCCTGTTGGTGCTGGTTGGGCGTGGGGCGGAGGTTGGCCTTGGTGGATGAGTGGAAATCTGTCTCTCTTGATCTTTTCCACAATGTAGCCAACATGTGTAGCAGGAGCTTCAGGATGTTCAGATGATTCCCTCCATAGGAAGCTGAACCAGAACTCTGGAAGTATGAACACAGGCAGAAGGCTATAAATTTGTGCCAGCTACTTCGGGTTAAGTAAAACCATCTCAGGGAGAACACAGAATAAGACAAGCTCTATAAGCCCTGGGTGCACACCAGCTTATATAAAATCAGACATTGCTATTTATGTGCCAGAGTTTTCATATATTTATATATTTTATTTTCCTTTTATTTATTTTTGCTTGTTTTACTTAGTAGTTAGAAGAGCTTTTGTGAAAGTTCCGATCTATCTTACCTGTGCTAAGGTGGAAACACAGAAATGAGTTTGTGTCTATACTATGGCCAAAATTAAAGGACATGGAGTTTAGGTAGGGGTCAGTACGGGGTGGCAGAAACAATGGAAATGGAGAGGCTAGCTGTTGGGCCCCATTCAAAGATTCTCTTATAAAAACATAGAAGTGCTGCATTTCTTTTTACTAAGGGATTTGGCTTTCCCTTTGCAGGCAAACCGAGACCTCTAAAGTGAAAATGTCATTACAGGCTGAGGACTAAGATTCATTGCTGACCTTTTAGTTGTTTTCATTCCAGGATACTAGATCATCAAACAGCTGGGTGAGACGGCCTCTCCCTTTTAAAATAAAGCAACCGGAAGGGATTTGGGCAGTAGTATTTGCCATCTTATTTTTGCAAGAAACATTTATTATGATTACAGCTGGTCTTACTGTCAGTAGTTGCTTATCCTCAAATAAAAAAAAACAGCTATATTTTCATCTGGACTGCACTAATGCTTGAATTTCTGTCATTAATAATGTTCATCATCACTTTTTCTGCATCTTCTTAAAAGGATTTTTCTTCGCAGGGGAAGAGTTATCAAACCCCCTTTGCTTGTAACAATGGGTGCTTTTTTTTTTAATAATCAAGAGTAATATTAAATACCGGCCAATTTATGGTAAAGGAAGCAATGGGATTGAGAATAGGAATGGAAGAGTATGTGAGGTGCACTTAGGACAAACTTTCCTTAAGTCGAGTCTGCCTAGAATTGGTCATGGTCATCTTTTCACACCAAATTTCTTTTCAGTTTATAAATGGGAACAACCTTTAAATTGCAATCAGAATGACACAGAGAGAATATCATTTAATAAGCGTTGAACCCAACTTTTATCATAATTTATGTAGCCACTATATTATCTGTTTTACTTTTGTTTTCAGTGTCACTGGAGCTAGAAAACAAGTTCTGTCTCCTTCCTTCCTCTAAAGGCTGTTGCCAGGTCAAAGGACGAAAATTGAAAGAGCAAGTTGCGTGTCTTATGTTGAGAACCTTAGTGGCCTGCTCTTCCCCAGACGATGCCTGTTTGATTTTTGCTGCAGTCGGTCTTGGGGAGATGAATAGCCAGAGCCACGAAAACAGTTTGCTAGTTGGACTCCAGAGTGTAAAATGTTGAGGGAATCAGTGGAGTCTGATGGGACTGAGGGAAGAGAAGGAAGGAAGAATCGTCCATTAATTAAACAAGTATTAAAGAGCCTTTAATATGGGCACATTGAAGCAGGTGCCACTAGGACATAAAGGGAAAGCTAAAACAAGCCCTCCACCCTCTCACAACCCAAATCTGCTTGGACAGATAAGATACCAATAGCAGAATTACGAAGTGGCAGTTCAGAGATGTTTTGGTTGAATGTCGGTGCAGTATGTAGGAATTTAGGGCCAAGAGAGAACATTTTAGTTGGAAGGCTTTGTGAAGGAGGGGGTTTCTTTGGCCTTGAACTTTACACTTGATGATTGCCTCTTTCCCTTGACTGTGCCTAAGAATTTTGAATATTGTCCTTTTTTGAGACCCTTGTTAGTTCAACTAAAGCTAGAACAGAAGCAACATGGCACTCCTGTGGGTCAATGGGATGAAGGGAAGAAGATTACCTGTCACTGACATGAATATTTTATGTTTATTGAGCCCTATTGATGCTCAAACCTCAGTGGGAAAACATAGGTTTTTGTCTTCTGACGGGGATTCAGGACAAAGCAAAAATCTGTCTTTTTTGACTCTGGGAATGTAATTATATACGGCTGGGGCCTTTCCATCTTGGCTTCATCCAGCTAGGCCTTGAGCTCAGCCAAAGGCATTTTAAGATGCCCAGCAGTGTCTCTTTCCACAGTTGGGAATTAAGATCAGATGCTTCTCTGTATTTTTCACAGGAATGTCTTCCCATGTGAAACTGGGCAGATTTGAGTCTGCCAAAAGGCATGCTCTCCAGATGCTAGGAAGAAATATGCAGAAAAGGAACATAACTCCATGGTGGGCACAGGCAGTGGGAATTCTACAGATGTAGAGAGTGAAAGAAATATGGAAAAAACACAACCATGACTTGCCCAGCAGACAGAACGCCTGTGGACTCTCTCTTACTCCTAGAACAACGATTGCCGCATGGAAGTAACGATCTGATTGGTCTCTTAGTTCTTAGCTGTGCACCTACCTTTTATCTTCCTGTGTGTTTCTCTCTAGTTCTAATAAGGAAACTGTGTAGAGGGTTGAGTTATTCAGATCTGTGTACTATGCACAGTACACTTTGTAACCACTTTCCCTTCATGACAGGTAGCTCCGTGCCTCTCTCTCCACCTTCACCAGCAACTCATATTTCTTTCCTGGAATTTCGTTGGCAAGCCCCACAGATATGAGTCTGCCAAGAACACCGAAGCTTCCCACTTTAAGTATTTGTGGTAAGACAATAAAAAATTTGCAGTCAGGAGAAAATGCATCAGGATGTGTCACTTGGACAGTAATTTCTTTGTAGCTCAGAGTCAATCGTATCCACATTCTCAGCTCCCCACTTCTGGCAGTTAAGACTGCAGATCCCAAACATAGCTTCTTAAAGTATTTATACCGACCCAATATGGGTGTGTTTCTCTCTTTCAGTTCCCTCCTACAGAGTGTTTATTTCTCCTTACTTGTTCTCTTCTGGATTTCAGTGTATCTGTTTTAAAGGATCACAAATGAAAAAAAAAAAAAAAAAAACCCCTCTCTATGAATTAGCCTTTTACAAAAGTCACAGACTTTTTTTTAAGGGAAAAATGTTTTTCCTGCAGATTTTCATCTGGTTTACAAATTAAAAAGGATTCACTCGGCATAGTTGTCTTAGGGTGGGCTGGTCACATCCAGGGAAACCAGAAAAGAAAAGAGAGTGCTATTTCTGCTGCAAAATATTTTATCCTCTGACTTTGCATCAGCTTGCTTAAATTAAGAAAATGAATGTTTTCATGCCATTAGTGTGTATAGCTTCTTCCTTCTCTAAACTAATAATGCTTCTAGACTTTGCAACAAAATTCATCTGCAAAGCAGAAAATTTGTTGTAGAATGGGGAGAGATTCCAAAATTATTTGGTGCTGATGACACAGATGAAAGACCATTAACTAGGGTCTGTAAATTGCATTACTCCCCTTGATAAAGACTACATGAATTTGGGCACTTAGACATGGTATCATCATCACATTATACCATTCTATACTCCTAGATCAACAGGTAATTTGATAACATATCTTCTACCCCAAAGATCCATTCTCCCAATAAAAAATAAGTTCACTACCAACTTTCCCACCTTTCCAGGAATATTTTGGGGAGGACATCCTATAAACTGCGCAACAGTGTATGGGCCTTGATGTATGGGCCAACATTTTTCAGAAGCTGCTATTTAATATTGGCATGATACCGTCCAGTGTTCTGCATTAAAGGTCATTAACTAAAGGTGATGATGCCGATGATTCCAGAAACCTCGAATTTGTGATGTCAACGGTTACTCTTGAAATTGATGCTCCAATTCCCAGGAGACTCACATGCACGTGGTGCATTAGAGCTCATGGTAAGAGTTCGAATCCATGTATCAGCTTCAGGTTAATTGCAGACAATAAAACTCTTCACTCTCCCTTAAATCTTCCACTCGGGCTGCTGCTGAGCAACCTCTGAGGATCCCGAGGGCTGAGGCGGCCAGCTGGGCTAGGCAAGCCATTTGGCATATACACCGTGGGGAACCACAGAGCAGCACAGCCTGTAATTCCCAAGGTGAGAGTGCTAGAGGGAAAGGGGAAATAAATAGATCTCACTTAAAGTACGTTCTAACCAGTCACAGCTCCCTCTGCAAGAAACCAGCTCAGAATGTCCCTGGGAGTTATTTGAGTTGAGTCCAGTGATTAGCGCACGAGGGAACAGCAAACATACAGGTCAGGTGAAATTTGAGTGAAATGCTCTTAACATGCCAAGGTCATTGGCCCAAATAGGCAACCAACTGGAGGAAAGTTTTACAAGTGTGGTCTGCATGTAAATGGGAGATTTAAAGTTTAGCCTTCAAAAAAACTGTTCCCAGTGGTGACCATCTCATGAGCCAGTTAAGAGTTGCCAAGCAACAAGAGAAACAAAGGCAAGTTCCAAGAACTTCATTAAAATCCATAGCTGCCGGGCTTTGCTGTAATGTTCTCCACCCTAGTGGAAAAGACACCCAGTCAGAATTGATAGCTCCTCTCTGGTTCTACCCTGGGCCATCTCTCCTCTGAGCTGCAACTCACTCTGGTTACACTGTTAACTTTGGCAGGAAATACATTTTGCCTTATCCATACCTTTTAGTATATCTGTGTTTCCCCATTAGATCTCTGGCCCTTTGAAGGCAGGAACCATGTCTTACTTGTCTTCTTACTAATACTAGCTTAGTACTTAAAACAATTATTAATATCTTCCGTACAAGCTAGGTTGACAATAAATTGAATGTTAACTGCATATTAATCATCTCTGCCTATGGAAGTTCTAGTTTTCCTTTAAGTCCTGCCTCAAATGCTCCCTTTTTCAGGAAGCCTTTTTTTTTTTTTTTTTTGAGACAGAGTTTCACTCTGTTGCCCGGGCTAGAGTGCCATGGCATCAGCCTAGCTCACAGCAACCTCAAACTCCTTGGCTCGAGTGATCCTTCTACCTCAGACTCCCAAGTAGCTGGGACTACAGGCATGCGCCACCATGCCCGGCTAATTTTTTATCTATATATTTTTAGTTGTCCAATTAATTTCTTTCTATTTTTAGTAGAGACAGGGTCTCGCTCTTGCTCAGGCTGGTTTCGAACCCCTGACCTTGAGCGATCCTCCTGCCTCGGCCTCCCAGAGAGCTAGGATTTACAGGCATGGGCCACCATGCCTGGCTAGGAAGCCTTTTCTTATCTCTAATGTGCTGTCATTTCCCTCTGAATACCTACAGAATTTTTCGTCTCTCTTTTGTGAAGCTTAGTTTGCTTGTATTACAGACATTCTAGTTTGACCTTGACTGTGTGCTCTTTCAGGATAGGAACAAGGTCTTACTTAACGCTTGTTTCCTTGGATACAATGACTTTTACACAGTCTTGGTCATTTATTGTATTCATGCATTCCACAAACATAGTTGAGGATCAGCTATGTGGATTCTGTTCTAGGACAGCAGATATAAAGCAAATAAAATAGACATGGCTTTTATTCTCATAGAGCTTAAGGTGTTAAGGGGAATTTGGAAGAGTAAATAGAAATTAAACCTCCAAGCTTTGATGAGGAAGTATACAGACCATGAGATCACTTGATCTCATTCGGGGACCAGAGAAGACTTCTGTGAAGTCTGACGTTCATACTGAGACCTAAAGAGTGGGTAAAAGTGTACAGGCAAAGGCCAGGAACTGAGAGAGAGACTGGTATATTTAGGAACTGAATGAAGTTCAGGAGTTCAAACTGGCTCAAGTGAAGAATGCTTTAAACTTATATGATACCTTTCCCACTGAAAAACTGAAATCGACAGGGACAAGACGTACAAAGGGAAAAACCCAAGTTTGTATACATGGCTAAACTACTAAGGGGCTCACGTATTCTGCCTCCCAGATCAGTTCTGTTTCCACTAAATATTCGTATGAATATTTCTGCATTTCTGTCAAGATCAAGCCTCTCATTTCTCCTATAATTCATGGAAACCCATTGATGCAAGAAATATGTATCAATAAGCAATTCATGTGGTTTATGTCTCCGTAAGGCATTCATATATTTCTATGCTCTAGTTCAACAGTGTTGCCTCTGATTATTCATTCTTAAGTGAAAAACCGAAGCCCAAGAAGGATGCATAGTACTTTGTCACAATCAAGTTACCTCTGAATATGTGAGGAGCAATGTCACAGTCTGTGATCACATACCCCCAAATGTGACTTGGGCAGGGCTGCTTTTAGCGAACCTGAATTTAGAAAGCTTTTGTTTTGCTCATCTACAAGTTTCAATGAGGAAAAAAAGGAGAACATAAGACTGTAAGTATGGTGACCATATAGTCTGCTATCCAAACTAGGACTTTTTTTTTTTTTTTTTGAGACAAGAGTCTCACTCTGTTGCCCAGGCTAGAGTGCCGTGGTATCAGCCTAGCTCACAGCAACCTCCAACTCCTGGGCTCAAGCGATCCTCCTGCCTCAGCCTACCGAGTAGCTGGGACTACAGGCATGTGCCACCTTGTCCAGCTAATTTTTTCTATATATATTTTTAGTTTTGCCAATGAATTTCTTTCTATATTTAGTAGAGACGGGGGTCTAGCTCTTGCTCAGGCTGGTTTTGAACTCCTGACCTTGGGCAATCCACCTGCCTCAGTCTCCCAAAGAGCTAGGATTACAGGTGTGAGCCACCAAAATAGGACACTTTGAGAAGGACAGGGAGAACTCTTAACAATTATGCCAAGGAAACAGGTGGTGCATATGGGAATCACCCCGGTAAACAGGGACACATGATTACTGTATCTATAACTAAATGATCCTCCCAGATTTACAGATGTTAATGTTCAAGTTTTCCCCCTTTTCTTTATTGGCCTTTATTCTAGATCATTTTTTACAGAAGATAATCTGCACATAGTTTTCGTTCAAAAAGTATTGCTTACTATACCCCAGAAAATAAGAGAGCCACTTTACCTTCTCTTAAACCTAGAAAATTGGGTCTTACATCTATAATTACATAATTTCTAAATTCTGGCCAATTCCACCACCAATTTTCTTGAACCTATGTAACTACCTAATAATTTTCTTGAGCTTACATAACTACCCAGCACTAGATCAGCACTGTCCAACAGAACTTCCTGCAATAATGGAATGTTCTGTATATGCTCTGTCCTGTGTAGCAGACACTAGCCACAGGGATTATTGATGAGTTGAAACATGGCTAGCACAATTGAGGAACTAGATTTTTTAATTTAATGTCCATTAATTGACAAGTAAATTTCAATAGCTACATGTGGCTAGTGGCTAACATATGGAATAACGCATCCATAGATCACTGGAAGTAAAAAGAGTGACAAGTGAATGTCATTAAGATAAAATCAGAACATCATCTTTTTTTTCCTCCCATGTACATACACAGCAGCTGGGATCCTAGTAGGCCAAGGTCTCAACTTTTCTTTTGTTTGACTCCAGCTCAAGAATCAGTTTCATCTCTACTAAAGATGGACACAGGTAAAACCTTATATATATATATATATATATATATATATATAAAACCATATATATATATAAAACCATATATATATATGTATAACTCAACTATTTGCAAAGCAGAGCACTGATATGATTATCCATTCTACTTAAAATGCTATAAAAAGTATTTTTATGCTAGTGGGGATGATAATAAACATAATCACAGGACTTCTTCATTCCATCATACACAATGCTCTAAAGCAATCCAAAATTTCTGAAGAAAATCCTATTTCTGCTGAGACCTTCTATAAAGGGATCTTAAGGCCCCAAAGCTCTATCTATAGGATTTTCTTCCTCTTAATGCAAAAAGGACAAGGCTAAAAACAATTGATATTAGATCTCCCCATCTCATCAAATGATTCCTTGTATTCTGCCCTCTCATTAAACTCTTCATAACTCTTCTATGCCTCATATTACTTTCTGTTTTGTGTTAGCTGTGTAACTAATACAGAAGAGCAAGGAGTGCATACTGTGGAAAGCGGATATAATCTCCCCTCTCCTTCTGAAGAGTAAGTACTTTTAAGGGAAGGGCTGTACTTTCCACAACACCAGGAATAGTTCTTTGCACATAGTAGGTGTTCAAGAAATGTTAGTTTATTTGGAAATGTTTTGCGTAGATACCTCACATTCTATAAAAATTAAGTTTCTGGAACATGAAATGGGATAAGGTAAATTCTTTCCTCAGATAACAAACCTATTGTCAGAGAGCTGTGGGAACTCCGGTGTGCCTCCCAGATTAGTAATTTTCTCATAGATTAGTAATGCAGGTAGAATAATTAAATATAAATTTGAAGATGTGGTAAGATAGATATTTTTTCTCTCAGGACTGCAAGCTGGTACAATTCTTTTGGTAAGCAATATGGACATTTGTATTAAAAGCCTTTGATGTAATAATTTTGTATTTGAGATTTTATACAAATGAAATGATTTTTAAAACTATATTAAACTCTTTTTTAAATGATTTTAAACTATTTTATAGAGGTGTGACCAACGTACAAAAAGCTGTACACATTCAATGTATATAACTTGATGAGTTTGGAGAAAAGTATATGCTTGTGAAATCATCACTATAATCAATGACATGAACATATCCATAATCTCCAAAGCTTTCCTCCCACCCTCTTCATCTATTATTATTATTATTACTTGTGTGTGTGTGAGAGAGAGAGAGAGAGTGCAAGATCATTTAACATAAGATCTACCACCTTAGCAAGTTTTTAAGTATTAAGTAATAATACAGTATTGTTAACTATAGGCATTATACTGTACAGCAGATATCTAGGACTTATTCTTCTTACATATTCATATGGTATTTACATTTCTACCAACGAGTGTGCCTGAAACTTTGTACACTTTGACTAATAACTCTCCATTTTCCCCTACCCCAGGCCCTTGGCAACCAACTTTCTACTCTGTTCTTTAATGAGTTTGACTATTTTAGCTTCCTCACATAAGTGGTACCATGTAGTATTTTTTTCCTCTGTGTCTGGTTTATTTCAATTATGTCAGCATTATGTCCTCCATGTTCCATTCTTGGCATTATGTCCTCCATGTTCACTCATATCATTGCAAATGGCAGCATTTCCTTCTGTATAAGGCTGAATAATATTGCATTGTTTGTATATACCACATTTTATTATTATTTATCTATTTATCCATCAGTTGACAGTGAGGTTGCTTCCATGTCTTGGCTACTGTGAAGAATGATGCAATGAACATGGGAGTACAGATAGCTCTTTGAGATCCTGATTTCAATTCCTTTGGATATAAACTTAGAATTGTTGGGATTGTTAGATTATATGGTAGTTCTATTTTGAATTTTTTGAGAAACCTCTATACTGTTTTCCTTAGTGGCTGTATCAATTTACATTCCCACCAACAAGTGTCCAAGGAATTCCTTTTTTCCACATACTTAGTTTAGCAACACTTGTTATCTATTGTTTTTGTTTTTCAAACATAGCCATCCTAATAGGAGTGAAGTGCTATCTCATAGCTTTGATTTACAGTTCCCTAATGATCAGTGACATTGGGCACCCTTTCATGTACCCATTAGCTATTTCTGTATCTTCTTTGGAGAAATATCTATTCAGTTCCTTTGCCCATTTTTTAATTGGGCTATTTGGTTTCTCACTGTTGAGTTGTTGGTGTTCCTTATGTATTTTGGATATTACCCCTTTATCAGATATATGTTTTGCAAATATTTTTCCCAATCTGTAGGCTACCTTTTCATTTTGTTGATTGTTTCTTTTGCTGTGCAGCTTTTTAGTTTAATGTGGTCTCACTTGTCTATTGTTGCCTTTGTTGCCTGTGTGCTTTTAGTATTATGTCTAAGAAATTATTACTAAGGCCAATGTCATGGAGTTCTTTTCTCAATGTTTCCATCTAGGACTTTTATAGTTTTAGGTCTTATGTTTAAGTTTTTTATTCATTTTGAACTGTTTTTTTGTGTATGGTAGGTAAGAGTCCACCAAGGAAATAATTTAAATATTAGGAAATGTACATATAGGATGTTCATCTCTGCCTCATTTATAATAGTGGAAAACTAGAAACAACCTAAGCATACCACAACAGAAGAATAATTATTAAATCATGGACCAATTAGAAATAAACTTTTATATGACTATTTCAGAAGAGTTTTTATTTATGTAAGAATGTTTCCAATATAATCTTTTTTATTTTCATTTTTTTTGTCTTTGTGAGACAGAATCTCACTCTGTCACCCTCAGGAGTGCCAAGGTGTCGGCCTAGTTCACTGCAACCTCAAATACCTGCGCTCAAGCAATTCTCCTGCCTTAGCTTCCCGAGTACCTGGGACTACAGGCACGTGCCACGACACTCAGCTACTTTTTCTATTTTTAGTAGAGACGGGCTCTCGCTCTTGCTCAGGCTAGTCTTGAACTCCTGAGCTCAAGTGATCCTCCCACCTCAGCCTCCCAGAGTGCTAGGATTACAGGTGTGAGCCAATATGCTCAGCCCTAAGTGGTCACTTTTCATGGTACAATTTGAAGTGATTTTTTTCCCTCTCCTTTTATTATATTTTTTTAAATTTACTTAATATCAATATTATTAAACCCATATTAGTATGTAATATGTGACTTTGACATTAATTATTTCCCCTTTTTAGAAATAATTCTAACTAGCAGACTCTCAGAATAAAAATCAAACTTCCAGACAGGTAAGCACTCCTGGATTACATGTTTTGCTTTTCTTTTTTGGGCAGGGGGGAGGGGGGTAATGGGAGGTAGATGGGCTACCACATGCCAATCCATCATCTCAATTTTGATCAAGAGGTGGAAATGCCAAGAGTTTTGAGGCTGGATTAAGTGAGGACTGGTCAAGGTTGATAGTGCCAAAAATATTCACAAAAAAAATGTATCTCAATGTTTGTATCTCTTGATTTTATTTAAAAATAGGTTTTGTAAAAGATTAAACATTAGTTCTCTCAGGAAAATTATCATTGATATGAGTCATGGCTATATTTATATTATTATGTGAAACATACTCCAGCATAAGTCATGTATCTTCATACCTCCCTGTGACAAAGCTTTGATTGCTCTTCTGGCTGGCAGATTAAAGAATTGTTCAGTATCTGTGTAGGACATAGAGGAGAAGAAAAACAAAATAGCAAGTAGAAGAAAAAGAAGGTGGGAAGGTCTAGATGTGGTTGTGTAGGTGAAGTTGCAGCTCTCAGACAGAGTTAATCTATTTGGGAATCTGAACTGGAATGGTGCAAAGTTTACTGCACAAAGCTTTGCACACAGTAGGCAATTGATAAGGTATTGAATTAAAAGTGAAAGCACATGCAGTTCATATTTCACCTACACAGAATATTTGTTCTTTAGAGTTTTTCAAGCAGACTCTGCTTTTTCTAACAAGGGGTAATTTAAAAAGTAGCAGCTAAAAAGGAGTTAAAAATTATAGAAAGACCTGAGAAAGGTATAAACACGGTGTTTTCCTGGAGGATTTCCCATTTAAAACTGCAACTGTTTTCAGTGCCAAGTGTCCTTGGTGGCCAGCGCCTGGTGAAAGCATAGAAGCTGCAGAGAGCAGGGTTCAAGTGCTCCCTGAGGACACGGTTTGCAGCTTTTCACTCATTATGGAGGCAACCCTTGAGTGCTGGTGCCCTATTTGAGCCCAGTACACTCCACTGCCAGAGATAGAGAGAAGAGGTAAGAGTGCCTGAAGAGTATAAAATGGAAGATGCATGACCAGTGATTGAATATAAGGGATCTAACGTTTTCTTAATTCATGCCTCATTTGAATATGAAGAGAACATATGTTAGGCTCATAACGAGGCTGAGGAAAGGGGTCTGAGATAAGGTTGCATGAAATTTCCTGTGCAGGCCAGGCCCGGTGGCTCAGGCCTGTAATCCTAGCTCTCTGGGAGGCTGAGGCGGGTGGATCGCTCAAGGTCAGGAGTTCGAAACCAGCCTGAGCAAGAGCGAGACCCCGTCTCTACTAAAAAAAAAAAACAGAAAGAAATTAATTGACCAACTAAAAATATATAGAAAAAATTAGCCAGGCATGGTGGCACGTGCCTGTAGTCCCAGCTACTCGGGAGGCTGAGGCAGAAGGATTGCTTGAGCCCAGGAGTCTGAGGTTGCTGTGAGCTAGGCTGATGCCACGGCACTCTAGCCCAGGCAACAGAGCAAGACTCTGTCTCAAAACTAACTAACTAACTAAATAAATAAATAAATAAATAAATTTCCTGTGCAGTATCTTTGGAGTATAAGACGTATGATAGTGCCCCAGTTCTCTCACAGTTGGTTTCAATGATATCAGAAGACTCCCTTTCTTTGCTTCCTCCTGATTTTTCCTGCCACCCATTTCCTTCCTAGGTCCCTCAGAAAATGCATTGGTGGTCGTACTTATGTCTAAAATTTAAAATCATTTTTAACATAGCCAAGCATGTTTGCACAGAAAAATAAGAGCTCTGGTGCCAAAGAAACTTGAGTCTGCTCCCTCCTCCACTATGTCTTAATTGTGTGTTCTTGGGCAGCTGCTTAACCTCTGTGGCCCTCAGCTTCCTCAGATAAATCAATGCCACCCACTTCTAAGGACTGTTGTACACAGCAGCTGCTGCACAGTAACCACATCGTGAGTTTAAGTTTTTATTATATGCTCAACAAATAGTATGTTTTGGGCTCTTTATTTGCTATTTCATGCAAGTCCTTGCCTTAAAAATCAAGGTAAGGATGAAAAGTAGGCAAATACAGTGCAGCAAACAAGCCTAGGCAATTAAAAACAAAACTAAACAAAGATGAAATGACAGGACAAATTTTAAATAGCATGGGAATCCAAGGGAAAAAGAGATCACAGAGGGGAGACACTCTCAAACCTCCTGTTTCACTCCATCCTCACCACAATTCTGTGACAGAGGCAGAGGAAGTGGTCAATGCATTCAACAGACTGGAAAAAACCAAAGCACAGGTGGGTTTCAGCTCCCTTTCAGCTGCTATAAAATGAAATGATGGAATCGAGTTTCATGAAGTTTCTTTCATGGCTGTAATTCTATTTATTCTTTGGTGTCCCTAAAGTAAACCAACTAGTTAACGTGAGGTTTGATACCAGAACTCACATCTCTTGATTTTCAGCCCAGGACTTTGTGCTAGGCCAGAAGTGCTTAGGAAGTAGGAGAACCTTGCTGTAAGATAAATGAAAGTTCCAGTTGTGCAAAAATGTCCTTGTCCTTTTCTACTGGCAGCATTTTCAGGCATGCCTAAAATCTCAGTACAGTGGCCTTGGCAATGTTTGTTCAAGAGTGCTCATGCATCAATAAGGATTTCCACCTTCAGACATGAAAGTGCTTTCACAATTGTAATCGCACCCAATTCCTGCATGCTTCCTGCTGTTTGCTCACTTCTCTTTCAGAATCCTCCATACTTAAGCTTTTCCTTGTGCCAGAAGAAACACAGCTTTCCACCTCTTGGACTTCTTTCATTTCTTTTGAGTTATTTGCTCTGTTAAAATAAGTCAATCTTGCTTTTCAAAAGAAATAATATTTATAACTTGGAGTTCCAATCTTCTGTCAAATGACAAAATATACAACCTAGCAGAAGAGCAAATTATACCTGTGCTATATTAATGTTGGAAGCCAAGTATTTCTATTTGTGGTTGCATTGGTGTTTACAAGCCTCTAGTGTACTCTTTGGTTGACTTCTTTAAACTCCAATTTGATCTGAAGTCCAAAGTGGCCTCAGCTCCCTCAAGACACTGGGGCCTTATTTTGTTCCAAGAGACAATGCCATAGCAATGTCATGTTTGCCTGGTTACAAGGACTTCCACAGAGGCCAATATATTCCTGGCAAGGTTTTAGCAGGCCCTAAAATAGAAATAACCATAGCATCACTATAATTTGATTCTTCTTGCTTTATTCAATGAATCTGCATAGATTGATACATAGTAAATCCCTATTATTTGGATAAGAGGGAAATATATTTGACTGATTTTTTTAAAATGTTGGATAAATTCCATTTGCAGTAAAGCTAAAAGAGTTACTTTTGTAGGTGCTAATTCATCTATTAAAATATCTACAGTTTTACTATATTTATTAGATTATAAACAATAATCTAATAAATTGAGGTGTGGAGCTTGTTCTTATTGCCTTCGTCCAGCACCTGGAATAGAAATTGTTACAGCAGGGGTGCTACATGACGTGTGAGCCACACAGACACTGAGAGGACTAGGACAGATGACAGCAGACACTATGCAATGGAAAAATTAGAGGCCTCCAAGACATGTTCAGAATCCGGGTTCTTTTAATTACAAACTTTGCAACCTGACCAAAGCATCAATGTCTTCCTATGTAAAGTGGTGATAACAATAATATCCTCAAAGTGTTATTGTGAGGGCTCATTGTGAAGGTTAAATGTAATTCTGCATGGACGTGCCTAGCACAGCACTGGACCCATAATAGGTGCTAAATAAAGTTGGTTACATCTCAGCTTACTGAATTTAAAGGAACATACTGAAGAATGGGCGTGAGAAGTTTCTTGGATGAAGACAGTGCTGAAGAATCGTCGACAGAAATAAGGAGGGATGTAGCCTTGTAGTTGGGATGAAGGAGGCTCTGGCAATATCTCAGAGGAAAATGAAGACTGAAACAAGAAGGAAAGAAGAGGGCAAGCTTGGCAGGAATGGAAAGTGAGCCCCAGTGAGGGACTGCAGGGATTTGAAGGGTTCTATGGATCTTCATTCAGGGAAACCCTTTTCTGTAGGACAAATCGATATTTGAAGTCATAGTAGTTTTTTATCCTTATGTAGTTTTTAATCAAATGATACTAAAAAGTAAAACTACCAACTATATTTAATACTAAGATCCAGGTTTTGACACTCAAAAAGGGTGCCAGGGCTAGAAACCACTGGTTCAGAATGACAGCAATTGAGGGAATGACTGTAAGTCCTAGTACGAGACCATACTGGCCCAAGAACATCCTTGAGTCAACTTATGAGAGTCAGCGTGTTTCCCAGTAAATCCAATAAAACATTTTCATAAGAGCCTGCTCAAATTATGTTAACGTGTCATATTTACACATGAAATTTTAAAATTCCCCCATATCCACAATGTGGAAATGGTGTCACATCTATTTTTATGATGTCTAGCAACCACACACAGGGCCACACTGAGGCCAAAAATGGGCTTAAGACAGAGAACAAACAGTGGTCAGACAGAGTAAAGGAATCAGAAAATAGAGATACTGAAAAGCTCAGGGTGCGGAAAGGCAATCCTTGTCTGTCTCATACAGAGATGGGCTCAGCTCATTCCTCCGAGCTATTAAGTTGTTTGTTTATTTCACACAGGTCCTAGCAAGCCACAGTGGGAGTTTCTGGTCTTGCAGTTAGAGCAGGCAGTTGGGAGTCAAAAGTTATGGGCTTTATTAGCGTGTGTAATACTCTTAATGACTCCTTTTCTCCCTTCTCTTAGCTTGTCTCTCCGTTAGCAATGGAAAAGAATTGCTGCCTCTCCAAATGCTAAACTTCTTTAATGAGGATGTGTTTGTATAGGAGCAGGGAGGGGACAGACCACACAAGTTACGGGGGAATGTTAGCATTAATTTGCTATAAAGCATAGCGCTTGTTGTAAATGTCAGCAATACAGCCTCTCTGCAGGGATGATAGATAAATGACAGAGTCCACACTTAAAACTCTGTTAGTCATAGGTAGACCAAGAACTTCCAGGACCAAAAACAATAAATTGACATCTGTAGGAGGCTCCTTTGAATTCCAAAGAGACTAGATAGGAAGCTCAGGAAAAGAAGATGAAGTCAGGGATTGTCTGCATTTGTCAGAAGAAAACATAAAACATACCCAATACACAACTCAGGCAAAGTCAACATGGAGACTGTCTCAATTTACATCTTCTTCCTCTGCTTCCTCAAATACTTATTGAAATCGTACTATCTTCTATGTTTTGTGCTAGGTCTTAGATTACAAGGGTGAACAAGCCAGGCATGACCTCTTCCCTCCTGGACCTGTCGTTGCTTCTAGTCATGTTCACGCATGCGTTGCCTGGGGACTGAGGACTGGACTCCATGGCCAAACCAAACCCCAAACTGGGGCTGGGGGTGAAGGTTCCTCACATTGGAATGGATGTTTACACTACACAGGTTTGAGGAAGTAGGAGCTCTCTGAAGGCAGGACTGACCTGCAGCCATGCAGGACAAGAGACCAATGCTATTAACAGGATCTGATCATGAGGGCACAGAAAATAATTTGACCTTTTTCTTGTCTTCTCTTGGACTACATTATGTTTTGCAAGAGTTTTTTTGTTCTTGCTTTATTTTTATTTATTTATTTTTAAAAAAACTTTCTCTCATACAATAAAATCTCTATTACCAACTCTTCAAAATAATCTGACATATCAGGATAGCTTTACATGATAATGTTACAAGGAATAAATGGATGAAATTAAAGAAAGAAAAAAAGGCAAAGGGTGGCCTGCCTCGTGAATGTGAATTCTGATGAACCGTAGGCATGACTATGAGGAGGCTGGTCCCTGTGTTCCAGGAGGTGGTGGCCAGCAGCAAAGAGAGACTTGTCCTCGGTGGAGTTGGGAAAGGTGAGGAGAAACAGGCAATGCACAAAAGCAGCTCCCAGGGGCCCGAGAGACAAGCCTTCCTTCTACAACACTAGGGAAGTGGACCTTGAAGAGTGCGTTTGTGGGGAAGGCTGGTGCTTGCCTTACACCTGCTAATTAGAAGGGGAAATCTTCTACCAAGGGTCAGAGCAAAGTGTGTTGGGGGAAAGGGTGGAGATTTGAGAAAAGTAAAAAAATATCAAATAGGTGAGGTGGAGGATGGGATAGAGAGTTCATGAAGAAACGTGGGCAGTGCTAAAAGGTCCGTGAAGATGGACTAGTGTCCATTTGGTTGTCTTCTTTTCTCCAGTAGAGCATCTGAAGATTCAGACATGGGCAACAGTGGGTTGATCCAGTTTTGGCACGTTGCCAGGCAGGAACGATGGAAAAACAGCAAGGTAGGAAAGTTAAAGGCATCGGAAAGAAAGAGGGAGAAGTGAAGGGCCATAGAATGTCAATCAGGAGAGGAAAGAATGAGGACAGACAGGTACTGAGGGGAAGACAGAAAGTAGGAAATCCAGGAATTGGAGGTCTCAATGAGGACAAAGAATGGTAGATTGAGAGTAACCGATTAAAGGTTATGCTCAGAGAATCTGATGTCTCAAAAACATGTTTTCAGAGTGAGAGCAATTACAAGTGACAGTAAGTTCCAGGGTGTGTCTATTGGAATGGGTAGTTGAAATAGAGGCGGTCACTGGAAATGAGTAAGTCAGGGATGTAAGTGCCCGGGGTGATAAACAAGGATATGGTGTCATCCTAAAAAATGGGTGGATGCCAGATGGACAGGAAGACTATAAGGGTACCAGTCTTTGATGAATCAAGAGCAGTGGTGAAGAGAGGTCCTTAACTGCCAGCAAGCAGAAGCTCAGAATAGTAGAATAGTAGTGCTCAGAATAGTATTGTCCCTGTCTCCATAGGAGCAGAGACACATTTTCACCAGTAGTAGAAGAGAAATGATCTGAAACTGAAAGTCTGGAACAAACATAGAGTTTCCATTTCCTAATAGGAACCACGGAATTGGTGAGCCTGGGCTGGGGTACTTTTAACTTTTTCTTTTAGAAAATCTTAAATGGAAAATGAATTAGCATCTTGTAAATGGGATGTAATTTTCTTGCTCACACATTTTCTTTGAGTCGTGTTTTCTGCCCCTTGAGTTTATGTTAGTGTTAGGCTCTCTACTGTTCTGCTCTGTGCCTGGTAGAATGGGTTACTTATTTGTATACAGCTATATGTATATAATTAATATTATGATGGAGCATATAATGCACTGTGTCCAGATCCTATGACTCACAATTCCTAGGAAAGATTGAGAGACATTTAATCACTCATTTACAGCTAAGCGATCTGTTACTGTATTATTTTATCGTTATAAAGCTATGAGATGATGGCTATTATGTATACAACCCCTGAGACAGAGATTGCTAACAAACGGAAAGAGAACTGAACCAAATCTCTGTCCTTGGCAGCTTCACTCATTCATCCATTCATTCATATGTTTATTGAATGTATCTCATATGTTACACACTACGTTAGTTGCTAGGGACATAAAGATGATTAATTCCTAACCTTTGTCCTTGAGAGGCCATGGTCTAGTGGCATAAACAAATAATTACATATCTTTGTTAAAAGCTGTAATATAATATTGTACAAGGTCACAGAACACTTCATCAAGCTGGCAATTGTGAATCTGCACTCCTAAAGTCAAAGGAGTTAGGCAGATCTGTACGGGAATGGCATCGTAGGCAAAACGCAAAGCAGGCGGGGTGAAAAGAGCACAGAACATAGAAACGTGCAAGTTCTTCAGTGAGGCTTCAGCACAGCGTTGTGTAGAGGGAAGAAGCAAGTGACATAGATGGGAAGGTAGACAGGGAGCAGATCCGGAAGGGCTTTGAATGCCACGGTGAGGGGTTTGGATTCTAATCCATAAAAAGTCAAGGCCACGCAGGATGTAAAGTAAATCTTTTTAGATGGTAATGCTAGGAATATGGATGCGGAATGGAGTTAGGGTGAGGGTAGGTGGAAGTCAGGCCAGAAGATTACTTAAGAGAGTACACGCTAGGGAGGAGAGAAAAGCAGAGCAATTCTAGAAGGACTCTAAGAGTCTGGCCCAAATTTACTCTGTGTCTTGTGGTCCATTAATTATGATAAGAAATGGCAAAGGAAATGAAATTTTGGTTGGGGGATGAAGAAGAGGCTAGAGTGGCTGGTGAGGGAGAGAGATGAATATGTCATTTTTTCGGGGTGGATCTGAGACGGCTCTGAGAACTCCCGGTGGTGGTCTCTGTTAAGTAGTTGGTTATGTTGGTCTGAAACTCAGCAGAGAGTTCAGGTGGAAAGTATAATGTAGAAGCCACTGTCTCAGTGTCCACCAAAGATATGAAAGTAGCTAATTACCTAGAAAGAAAGCGCAGAGCACAGATGTTCAGCCTAAGAGCCCAAGATGAAATTTAGAAGATCCATGAAGCAGACGCAAATGAAATTATTATTTTTCTTTTATTTCCTTCCTACGAAATTATCTTGGTGAAAAATTAAAACAAAAAGAGAAAGTATCATAGGATAGAAATGGATGCTGTAGAGAGTCAGATAACACACAGTCTTCACGGGTGAAAGACAACAGGAGTGATGGAGAATGTGCACCTTCCCAAGGAAACAGCCCCTCCGCCCCTCCGAGTGATCGACAGGCTGGTGTGGCAGAGCCCCAGTGTTGCCAAATCTTCTGATATTCCAAGAGAAACTGTAACCATGGTGTTAGGAGAAATTTTCAGGTTTTAAGAGCCCTGTGCATGAATTCATGTATTCAAAAAATATTTACTGAACATCTACCATGTGCCAGGCACTATTCTAAAATCTGGAGATTTTATGGTGAACAAAGAGACAAAAGTCGCTCCCTGGATGAGGTTCACATTCAAGTGCGGGAACATATGCAATAAAACAAAACAAATGAGTAAAATCTATAGTGTGTTATGTGGAGAGGCAAGCAGTGAATACATATAAAGCAGGGTGTGGGACAGATAAAGATGGAGTGGGTTACAAAATCAAGCACAGTGGCAAAGAAAGGCCTTCCCGAGAATGGAACATTGGAGTAAAGGCCTTAGGGAAGTAAAGAAGTGAGCCACACGGATATCTGTTTTCATAGTCACATAAAGAGAAAAATAGCAAAGTCAAAGTCTCTGAGATGGGACTTTGCTCGGTGATTTCAGAAAGGCCAGTGTAGCCAAAGCAGTGAGACCCACAGGCAGAGTCTGGGCAGGGAGGTCAGAGAAGTAAGGGAGAATGGGAGGCTACAGGGTCTTGATGGCCATTGTCAGGGATTTCTGTCCTGCATGAGCCAGGAAGCCACTGGTACAGGTGACTCTATGCTTGCTATGTTGAGAGCATAGGAAATAAGGGCAGGGATAGGAGACCTGAGATGAAGGTGCCACTGCAGTAACCCAGGCTAGAAATGACAGCTGCTTGGACAAGACTGGTAGGGGTGGAGGAGGGGAGGCAGGGTCACATTTGGGCTGTATTTTGAAGACAGAGACAACAGTATTTGCTAAGAGATTCTATGTGGAGTATGAGAGTAACTAACCAAAGCATCCAAGAAGGCTCTCAGGTTTTGGGCATGACCTGGAAGGAAGGGGTTAACCAGTAACCAAAATGGGGAAAACCATGATGTTGGGGGAGGGGTATGAAATATAGAAGTTCATTTTGTTCTACCTGTTAGGTTTGAAATGTCTATTAGACCTCTAAGTGGCATCGTCAATTAGGCAATTGGGTATGTATGCTTAGAATTAAGGAGAGTGATCCAGACTGGATATATAATTTGGGGATTCATAGCATTTAATGCTGTAAGACTGGAATTTATCAGGGAATTCTGCATAGAGAAGGGAACAGGTCAAAGGGCTGAGCACCAAAGCACTCTTTTTAGAATTTGTGGGGATGAGGAGGAGATGGCAAAGCCAACTGAGAAGACACAGCCAATGAAATAGGAAAAAGAGCAACAACAACAAAAAAACCCAGGAAAATGTTGTGTCCAGGAGAAGAAAGTGCTGTAAGAAGAGGGAAGAAGTCAACTGGGACATTTGCCTTTGCCAGGCCCAAGAGGCGAGCACTTAGCAACGTGAGGATCCTTAAGTGGCCTTGGAAAGAGCAACATTAGTGAAGTGATAGGGGCAAAATTCTGATTGGAATAGGTTCAGTTACACCCCATAAGTACATCCAAGTGTTTTGTTTTGGTTTTGTTTTGTTTTGTTTTGAGACAGTCTCACTTCTGTTGCCCATGTCGTAGCGTCAGCCTAGCTCACAGCAACCTCAAACTCCTGGGCTCAAGCGATCCTCCTGCCTCAGCCTCCCGAGTAGCTGGGACTACAGGCACGCGCCACCATGCCCGGCTAATTTTTTCTACATATTTTTAGTCGGCCAATTAATATCTTTCTATTTTTAGTAGAGACGGGGTCTCGCTCTTGCTCAGGCTGGTTTCCAACTCCTGACCTGGAGGGATCCTCCTGCCTCGGCCTCCCAGAGTGCTGGGATTACAGGCGTGAGCCACCGCGCCCGGCCAAGTCTTTTGAAGAGATCTAATGAAGGTAAGAAATGGGACAGCGGCAGAAGGGAGAAGTAGGTCAAGAGATGATTTTTGCTTTTCTTGAAGATCACAGAAGTAACAGTATGTGGATATATGTTTGCAAGAAAGATCCAGTTGAGAGAAAGAAGTGGTGATGTGGGTAAGAGAGGAGACAGTTGCTGGAAGAACGCCCTAGAGTAGGACAGATGGGATGGGATCAAGAGTCTGAGTGGAGGGTTGGAGCCTATGCAAAAAATGCAAACCATGTTCTGGATCCTCATCCAGACTGCCAGTCTGCAACCTCTGCATATCACATCTTCTCATCCTGAAAATACCCTGGACGTTGGGGCTCCTTCACAAGAGAAAAGGCTTACTTTAGAAACACTGAGATACTCCCCATATTCAGATTTTCTTCAAGGTAAACACTGCCAAACTGAAAGACACTACCTCTATCATTGGTGGCGCTTTGAGAAAATCATGTGCTCTGGAAATGTTCAGTAGGTTTTTGATTTGGAAGAAATAAAGATAAAGCCTAAGTTGACCTCAAATTGTAGGATCCACGCTAGAACGGTTTACATTTCTTTTTACTGTTTTGGTGGTAGTCCACGAGGAGTAGATAGCTACAGCATTTCAGCTACTAGATTAAAGCTATTGGCATCTCTCAAAGAACCCAATTTGTCTGTTAAGTTCACACTGATGTCATCACACAAAAACTCTAATTTTGGGAGCCCCCGTTGGAAACTTAGACTCCAGTCACATATTTGAGATGGTGAAAATATTCTTTTTCAAGTAGCACTTCAATTAGAAACAGAAACCTTGGCCGGGCGCGGTGGCTCACGCCTGTAATCCTAGCTCTCTGGGAGGCCGAGGTGGGCGGATCGAACGATCCTGGGTTTGAGCTCAGGAGTTCGAGACCAGCCTGAGCAAGAGCGAGACCCCATCTCTATTATAAATAGAAAGAAATTAATTGGCCAAGTAATATATATAGAAAAAATTAACCGGGCATGGTGGCACATGCCTGTAGTCCCAGCTACTTGGGAGGCTGAGGCAGCAGGATTGCTTGAGCCCAGGAGTTTGAGGTTGCTGTGAGCTAGGCTGCCGCCACGGCACTCACTCTAGCCTGGGCAATAAAGTGAGACTCTGTCTCAAAAAAAAAAAAAGAAACAGAAACCTTAGTGCTCTATATACAGATTGAACAAGTATGAACCTTGACAACGCTTCTGGATGGGCTGCTTCAGAGAAGGAAGACACCATGGGTGATCATGCCCCACTCCTTGACCCATGGGAGGCACTGGCATCAAATGCCCAGTGGTCCTAGTTCCTTGCACAAAATAAGAGCATGATCAAAAGTTGCTAAATTAACAATTAAAAATTAGTTCTATCTAACTAGTTCTGTTACCTCCATCAAACCCTGGGCCTTGAATTTGCATTTCATCAAGTGATTTTATTAAGAACTAAGAAATGCAAGTAGAATCTGAAGGTTTTTTTTTTAATAGCTCACAAGTTAATTGGCCTTGTAGTGGACAAGTATTGGTGCACTTTGTTGCATTTTAAATAGAATTTTGAATAAGAAGAGCCCACTCACCAAGCTGTTTGAAAGGAAAGAGCTGATTCACAGTTTGCCTTATTTGCTAGATATTTCTATCCTACGGGCAAAAAAGATTTTTCTTATGCCTTTGTACGATATTTGGAAAAATCCAATTTTTTTAAAGTTCCTAACTAGATGCTAAATAAATATTGTATGATAATGGAGTCTCTGTTCTTTAGGTGATAATAGAGAGCAATTACATGAAATGGGTAAGTAGTAACACTTATGTGTATGTGTGTGTATACATACATATAGTCTATATATAGTGACTTCCATTTAAAAACAATAAATAAATAGTCATGTCTAGTGCTATTCTTTCCTAAAATGCCACTAAAATGAGAGTGAAGGTGAAAGCAAAATAATTTTTTAAAAGCATAAAAACACAAGAGAATGACAGTAGCAGAAGAGATGCAGACAGGTGGTTGGATGGTTACTGATCTAGTGGAGTACAGAAACCCAAAAATCTACCACCTGCAGCCAGTCTGTTTTATGCTGCAGAACCCCGGAAAGCCTGAGGAATTGGAGGCACCAAGAACCTCTGAAGTTAAGGACGAGGGATTAAGCTGAAAATAGCAGGGTCAATTGAAAGTCAATATAAAGTAGACAGATCCAAGGAGCCTTCTCATATGCAGAGCATTCAGGTGACTCTCCTCCCCTACCCTGAAAGAAGGCAGGGGTATTAAGTAGAAAAACCAAATCAGAATTAGTTCCCAACTCTACGATACCAGAGAGTGAAAGCAGAGGGGCAGGAAAGGCAAACAATGAATGGTGAGACCCTTGACTCCTGGTGAGACTAAGATCCCAGAATTTTGGTAGCAAGGCTTATACCGCTCGGTTCCACCCCAGGCAAGACTTTAGAGGATTTCTTTCCATAGAAATAAATGTGTCTAAGAGAAAATACTTTCATATGATAACATATGCTTTTCTTCCCACTCTGTCAAATTCCCAAACCAATAACCCTATACTCAAGCCAACCAGGAAACCAGTGGGGACCACACACACAGAGTTTGCAACTAGTTTTTTGGAACCTCACTCCTAAATATTAAAGGAAAGTCACTGATTGTGGACACTTGTGGAAGCTTCCAACATGAAGAGCAGAGGCCAAAACAAATAAATACACACACAAGGGAACTCAGGAGACAGACAATGCAAACAGAAGAAAACACCCTATCACCAAAACAAAACAGAATCCTGTATAATTCACATCATCAGATATAAAAGAAGATATTATATATATGAAATGAGAAAAGAATGCTAGTTAAAAAACAAGAATACTCAGAGAATGAGTAAGAACTCATGGAAATTAAAAATGTCACAGCAATAATAAAAGTTCAATAGAAGTACTGGATGGTAGTGTTGAGGAATTTTAAGGAAATACAGTTGACCCTTGAAAAACATGTAGGTTAGGTGTCCCGACCATCTAGGCAGTCAAAAATCTTCATATATGTTTTGACTCCCCAAAAACTTTACTGCTAATAGCCTACTAATGACTGGAAACCTTACCACTAACATAAGCAGTTGATTAACACATATTTTCTATGTTATATGCATTAGTACTGTATTCTCACAATATAGTAAAGCTAGAGAAAAGAAAATGGTATTAAGGAAATCAGAAGGAAGAGAAAATGCATTTACTATTCATTAAGTGGGAGTGGATCATGATAAAGGTCTTCGTCCTTATCTTGACATTGAGTAGGCTGAGGAGGAAAAGGAAGAGGAAGGGTTGGTCTTGCTAAATGAAGGGTGGCAGATATGGGAGAGGTGGAAGAGGTAGGACGGGAGGCAAGAGAGGCAGGCACACTTGGTGTAACTCTACGGAATTACACCCTAATTTCCGACTTATTTTGCATTTTCATTTCTCTAAAAACGTTTCTATACAGTACCAATCTTGCTTCCACCATTTGCTTTAATTGCAGTGCCTGTATCATAGAAGGGTCCCTGTATAAAAGAAGTCAAAAGCAGTCTTGAATAATTGGAACCCTTCTGCCAGATTGTCTACTGTCAATTTGTTTTCTGGCACGGCTTCTTCTATCTCATCTTCCTCATCATCTGGCACTGGTTCGGAAGCACTCATCTCCATCAAGTCTTCTTCTGTTAATTCTGCTGGTGTGGTGTCTGTTAGCTCTTGAATTTGTCCAAAATCCATATCTGGAAACCCCTTTACCCACTCCGATCTTTTTTTGTCATATCCACAATATATTTCATGATTTCCTCAATTGTCTCTGTCTTAAATTTTATGAAGTCATGCACAATATTTGAACCTAGTTTTCTTCATTAGCAATATATTATCAATATTTTAGGGCTTGATGGCTTTCACGGCTTTCTCTATAACAATGATGGTATCTTCAATAGTGTAATCCTTCCAGATTTTCATGATCTGTCAAGATTCTCTTCCATAGTGTTGGCAATGCTTTCCAAGGAGCACTGTGTGTAATGAGCCTTAAAGGTCTTTATGGCCCCTGATCTAGAGGCTGAATTAGAGATGTTGTGTTTGGGGGCAAGTACACCATTTCAACACCTTCAGTATTGAACTCACAGGGTTCTGGGTGGCCCTGGGCATTGCTCAAGATCAGAAAAACTTTAAAAGGCAATCCCTTACTGGCAAGGTACTTCCTGACTTCAGGGACAAAGCACGGATGGAACCAACCCAGAAAAAGAGTTCTTGCTGTCCAGGCCTTCTTGCCATACAACCAAAACACTGACAGCTGGTTTTATCTTTTCTCTTCAGGGCTCAGAAATTAGCAGCTTTACAGATAAGGGCAGTACTAAACCTAACTGCATTTGCACAAAACAGTAGAGTTAGCCTATCCCTTTCTGCCTTAAATCCTGGTGCTTGTTTCTCTTCCTTACTAATAAATGTTCTTTGTGGCCTTTTCCCCCTCCTCAGAATAGGGCACTTTCATCTACATTAAAAAACTGCTCAGGCAATATCATTTCTCTTCAATGACTCTTAACGGTATCTGGAAAATTATCTGCTGTCTCTTGGTCAACAGAAGCTGTTTCTCTGTTGTTTTTATTGTTTTGTTTTGCTTTTGTTTTTAAGCCAAACTTCTTTCTAAATTTATCAAAGCATCCTTTCCTGGCATTAAATTCTCTAGCTATAGATCCTTCCTTTTGTTTTTTTTTTTTTTGAGACAGAGTCTCACTTTGTTGCCCAGGCTAGAGTGAGTGCCGTGGCATCAGCCTACCTCACAGCAACCTCACACTCCTGGGCTCAAGCAATCCTGCTGCCTCAGCCTCCCAAGTAGCTAGGACTACAGGCATGTGCCACTATGCCCGGCTAATTTTTTTCTATATATATTAGTTGGCCAATTAATTTCTTTCTATTTATAGTAGAGACGGGGTCCCGCTCTTGCTCAGGTTGGTTTCGAACTCCTGAGCTCAAACGATCCACCCACCTCGGCCTCCCAGAGAGCTAGGATTACAGGCGTGAGCCACCGCGCCAGGCCCTTCCTTTTGTTTTAAATTGTCATCTAATGACTTTGCTTTTTCTCCAGTCATATTAGAGTCTGTAGGTATACTTTTCTTATAGCAATCCTATGCCTTCATAAAAGCTGTATTTTCAATATGAGATAAAAAGGTACTTCACAAAAAGTTCAAGGTTTTCACACCTTTTAGTGTAGCTGCAGCAACAGCATCATGAATTTCCTTTTCATTTATCTTTTTTTTTTGAGACAGAGGCTCACTCTGTTGCCCGAGCTAGAGTGCCATGGCATCAGCCTAGCTCACAGTAACCTCAAACTCCCGAGCTCAAGCGATCCTCCTGCCTCAGCCTCCCGAGTAGCTGGGACTACAGGCATGCGCCACCATGCCCGGCTAATTTTTTCTATATATATTTTTAGTTGGCCAATTAATTTCTTTCTATTTTTAGTAGAGATGGGGTCTGGCTCTTGCTCAGGCTGGTTTCGAGCTCCTGACCTTGAGCAATCCTCCCACCTCGACCTCCCAGAGTGCTAGGATTACAGGTGTGAGCCACTGCACCCGGCCTAGATTCATTTATCTTGAAATGGCAGGCAACTGCAGCTACGGACCTCAGTCTATGGTACATATCAGTCCATTCAGCTTTGTCTTGTAATGTGATGACTTTTTTCTGCTTCTTGGGAGCACTTCTAGCATCCCTCATGGGCACTATGGCACTGCTCCAAGTTATTTACTTATTATATTACTTATATACTTCATTCTATGAAACAGAAATTATCTCCATTTTATAAATGAGGAAACTGAGGCACACTAAAATGAAGTAACTCGTCCAGGTCACAGAACGCAGAAAAGAGGGAGGCAGAATGCCAACCCAAACAGAAGGCTTGAGAGTCTGTGCTGTCATCTGCTGTGTCAAATTGCTTTACAACTTGGTTGAGCAGAAGAACAGACAAGAGCTAACTAAACAACCTTATACGATTTAAGAACCCATTCAACAGATCTCCAGAAGGGTGTCACAAATGAATGCAAGCATACTTTAGGGAAAATTGGTGTGTTACTCCAGGAGCTCAGAATAGAGCGAGAACTCTATAGGCTGATGGCCAAGGAAGCATTTACGTGGACCAAGCTGGGTGGGGAGGGCATTCCTTGTGAGCGAGTGAAGATGCAGAGGTGGTCGACCACGGCATGGCAGAGATCAGCAAGGAAGGTAAATTGACCAGGGCATAGCAAGTTTTGCTCATCCACAAATGAGACCAGTGAGAGGAAAGGTCTCAGGAAAGGTCTAATATCAAACTAAAAAGGGCCTTGAAAGCTGGCTAAGAAACTTGGACTGTATCCTGTGGAAATAGGAAGTAACTGCTGAGCATGTGAGAACATAATCTGGACATGATCAATCGACAGGAGAAGAACAAGTAATGGTTTAGTGTGATAATCTGGACAAAACTTATCAAAATCTTGAACAAGACCGGGGTGAGAGAGAGTGGAAAGAATGGCCTGGATCCTGGATGGGAAGACTCACTAGGACTTACAAAATCAATTTGCATTGTATCATCTCTACCACAGAGAAAGATTTTCAAACTAGAAAGGATAGAATTAAAAGAGAATCAAGGCCGGGTGCGGTGGCTCACGCCTGTAATCCTAGCACTCTAGGAGGCCAAGGCGGACGGATTGCTCAAGGTCAGGAGTTCGAAACCAGCCTGAGCAAGAGCGAGACCCTATCTCTACTATAAATAGAAAGAAATTAATTGGCCAACTGATATATATAGAAAAAAATTAGCCGGGCATGGTGGCACATGCCTGTAGTCCCAGCTACTTGGGAGGCTGAGGCAGCAGGATTGCTTGAGCCCAGGAGTTTGAGGTTGCTGTGAGCTAGGCTGACGCCATGGCACTCACTGTAACCTGGGCAACAAAGTGAGACTCTGTCTCAAAAAAAAAAAAAAAAAAAAAAAGAGAATCAAGTTGCAAAAAGTTCAAGTTGAGTATCTGCTTTGTAAAACTAAGTCTCTAGGTTCAAAAAAGTTACAACTCAGCATAATCAAATACTTAGCTATTTGGATTATGAATCAGCTGATAGGATTTCTTTGAAAATGAAAAGTTTTCTAGATATAATTTTAATATATGCTCAATATGGAAAATAAATACATAAAGAAAAAAATCAGTAAGCTTGTCTCTATATTCTTACTCAACATTTTGTCTTTTTTTTCAATCTTTTCTGCATATAACATTGTTTCCACGTTAATGCATATTTAAGATCGATTCTCATATTATATATAGAATATATCATTTTCATATTGTTCAAATAACTAATATTTTTTAAAAATCTCCTATTCTATTACAAATTTATTTGCATACATAACTCTTAATAACTGCATAATATTCAGTAATATATATACAAAATGGTTTTTAATCATTCCTCTATGGTTGGATATTAAAGCATATTCCAAATGTATTTTTTACCAAAGTGTGGTATCTATTTGCTTAAATCCTATTTTCTATATCACAGATTACCTCCTTAGGATAGTTTTCCAAACAAAAATCTTTAGGCAAAACAATGGAGAACCAAAGTAACCCCTTAAATATAACTTCTGTTTAAGAGAGCATGAAACAGTTAAACTGCAAAACCTTAGTGAGGCAAATAAAATGATCATTTTTAACCACACAGCCCCTGAATGACAGCTGGTAATGACACATGGGAAGTAATCATAGTGTAGAAAACATCTAAGAAGACACAACTCAGGTCTGATAATTACATCAGAACCACCATAATTATATCTATATTTGAGTGTGTTTTATATTGCATTTAAATTTATTTGCATGTATTCACATTTAAATTAACAGGTAAAATGGACAAAGTACATTCTGAAGTGTGGGTATAATTATTCTCTCAATTCATCTTATTGTTGTTTTAAAGCAGTGAATTAATGGAATCTATAGACATTATTACAGAGAGGTATCTGAACCAGTTATTGTACTCACGGGCACTTATAGTGAAAACTCTGGTGCTTAAGAGATCAGACCAGACCAAATACCTAGCAACCTTTAAAATACGGTGCCTGCAGGAGTCTGCTTTACATTTCGTAGTTTACTGTGAAGTGTGTGTAATGTGATGGGCTAAGCACAAAACCAGCAGACAGGTGATGTGGGTTTGAGTTTTGCCTTGACCATTACTAGATGTAAGACTTTGAACTCATTAGATAATCCTTGAAATTCATTTAGTGGATGATAATAATACCTGTCTCTCACAGTGGCTCTGACAATTAAATGTGATATTAGTGGAAAACACTTAAAATTGATGCTGTCATCACTTCTGTCTGCCACATCATCCTTGTGCAAGATGTAGCAGGTATTCACTGAGGAGGGGAGAGGTCATTTGGAGAGGACAGCCATCAGCTCATCTTGCTAGCTCCAGGAACATATCACTAGCTCTTCAAATGGAGCAGTAAGAACAGGCTGGGATTACGACAACAGGATAACGCTGGGAAGTCACCTCAGAAGTGCTGTGGATGTTCTAGTAATTGATGAACACTCTGATTTGACACTGTGCCTCTCAGTATATAGTAAACAACCAAGATTATTCTATCCAAATCAAATGACTAATGCAACACGCTTACAATTGTATTTATGATTTTGTCAGTTTTCTCATATGTGTAACGACTCAGTTTCCTGGAAGCCAGCACAGTCCACTAATGTTACAGGCTGAGATGATTTCACATACATGGTTAACACTACTCAAAACTTATTTACTAAATTACGAGGCAAAACAGTAAAGGTACAATTTGGGCATGCTATTCTTGACATGACAACCTTGTTGGTTCTCTGTTGCCGAAGCCCATCACTCTACAGCGGAAGCCTTTCATACCATTTTGTGATTTTTAATCAACTTCATTGAGGTAAAATTTACAAAAAACAAATGGAAACACTTAAAGTATCCAGTTTGGTGAGTTTTGAAAATTGCATACACCATGGAACCACTACCCCAATAAATATATAGAACATTTTTGTTGCCCCCAAAAGTTCCCTTTCCCTATTTTGCTGTTAATTTTCCTAACCCAGGGATCCTCAAACTTTTTAAACAGGGGGCCAGTTCACTGTCCCTCAGACCGTTGGAGGGCCGGACTATACTTTAAAAAACACTATGAACAAATTCCTATGCACACTGCACATATCTTATTTTGAAGTAAAAAAACAAACGGGCAAAAACACCTGCATGTGGCCCGTGGGCCGTAGTTTGAGGATGCCTGTCTAACCTCTTGTACTCCTCACTTCAGCCAGCAATTCAGTTGATTTCTATCATCATAAATTGATTTTGCTTGTTCTACAACTGAACATGAAGGGAATCCTATGGTATGCACTCTTATGTGTCTCGCTTCCTTTGCTCAGCAAGTTTTTGAGATTCCTGCCTGTTGTTGTATGTATCATTAATTTGTTCCTGTTTAATGCCAAGTAGGATTCCTTGTATGGCAGTACCACAATGTGTTTATCTGTTCAGTTATTGATGAGCTGTTTCCAGCTTCTAGTTGTTATGAATAAAGCTGCTATGAACATTTATGTACAAGTCTTTTGTAGATACTTTTATTTTCCCTGGAGCCAGACTTAGAAATGGAATTATTGGGTCATATGGGAAGTATCTGTTTAACTTTAGAAGAAGTTACCAGAGTGTTTTCCAAAGTGGTGGTTTTCCATCAAACCCTGACACAATTACTACAGGCCTCTGGGCAGAATGCACTAA